>JAHKKF010486590.1:0-11613 GCA_019740295.1 Labeo calbasu | reverse complement strand
GGGTGTTGTTTTACACAGCTATTGAGAATTTTTAACCAAAGTATATTATAGACTTTTCATTAAGACTCTAAAGAATCATATCAACTGGAAAATGGGCATCCGATGACCCCTTTAAGAGTTTTTTAGGTGAGAATGTGCTTGTTTAGACTTCAAATATGCAGTTAGTTAATAAAGATAATGTCTTTTTCTAGACATATATCACAGGCTGTTCATTGCTGTATTCATTCAAACACTATAAGTTATAGTTCTACACGGTATTTGGGCAGAGATGTAGTATTTTGCTGACAATCATAAATAGTAAAGCACTCCCCATTTCTAAGACAAATGCCCTGAGACGCCGTCTCACCTCCTGACACACGTGGAGTCATTACCACACCACTGCTAATTACTTAATTAGTAATCTACTTATCTCCTAATTTCTGTTAAGCACTGACTTATAAAATGTGCATGTCACCCTACTCTAAAATGTCACTGTAATTATCCTACATCAATTAGAGCAAAGAAACTTTCTTAGTCCAAAAATGTACAGGAAATAAAACATGGTCTGTGGCAACATTAGTCTGATGAGCAATTAGTGTGTGGCTTTGATGAATTTGAGGGATAGAGCGTTATATTATTCTCAATTAAAACCTGTCCTCCACAGCATTACTCATTTTAACGCTCCTCGTTCATACTAATTAGCAGGAGCCTTCATTGCCTCTCAGCTGAGAGGACATTTCAATATCCCATTAAAGCATAAGCAGATAGTGGCGTGATTGACACACTGTGAAAGTTGGGAAGTAATTACATTATATGCCTCAGTGTGCCTTTCTATCAGCATATAATGACATGTTTCATTCTGCCATGACTTTCTTTCTCTCTACTGCCTTTAACTTGGATTTCATCCCTTTCTTCCTTTCAAGTCATGTGATACTCCCATAAGAACTGAATATGATAGATAGATAGATAGATAGATAGATAGATAGATAGATAGATAGATAGATAGATAGATAGATAGATAGATAGATAGACTGAGTCTATAAAAATGATTCCTGCTCGTTCTCTCTCTTAAAGAATTTATACAATTTTTTGTTTTGTTTTGTATGTGCGCTTGTGTTTTTACACTCATCTTGGCTCTAAGTGTTTTTGGAAATCCCATCAGATAAGACGGGAAATGTGAATGTGAGATGTGGAAGCATTTAGGTTAGCCCAGTGAATAAACAGTAGAAGAAGAGGAAGTAGGAATGTGAATTCTGTTGCCCCATAAACATGTCATAAATCCTTTCAAATGACCTTGTGTTTATTTTACACTGCAGCCTCACTGTGCAGGACTGTGAGAACTGGGCCAGTGCTCAGAAAGCATTGCAGTCAGTGATGCTCACAATCTACTCTAGGGGAACATTTGGCTCTTACAGATCACATTCACTATCAATCAAAAGGCTAAAGTGATCTCTCATTAGTCTTGTTCTAAAATCTGGAATACAGGCTCTGCCTGCAGAGTCCAAACCACGGGCGTTTAATTTATTTAAAAACAAGGCCTTTTTAGTGGACATTATCAGCAATGAAATCTTGGCTTCATGAATGTAAGATCCATTAATATACTTTAATCAGAGAAAGATGATAGTGCCTTCTGACAACTGTCTCTGACCTGAATGTCAAACGGGCAGTAAAAAAGAACAAAACTCGAACTAGCGAGAATGAAAATGGACCCTGCATGTATCTGACACACACAGCCTCACACTCACTGATGTGGAATATAAATGAATTGAAAACTCGTATTTTAAGGGACACATTATTCATCACTTTCAGCAATTTGTACATTTCATAGCTTGATGTCAATAGATTAAAATTAGGTTGAAATAATATATATTAAGCTGAAAACAGGAACACCGCATATACCATGACCACTGCATGTCCACTCGTGTGTAAAATAAGAAAAGAGACTAAAATTAACCAGGTCTCAGGGTCGGACCAAAAATAACACACAGTAGCTGGTGCCTTTGAAAATCATTTTTTTTTTAAATCTGGTCATGAGTTTAAAAAAAACAAAAAGGTGGTAGTACAAAAAGTACCAAAACCTTCAGTACATATTGCAAGAAAATACTATTTCAAGTTTCTACTTCAAAATTTCATGTTTAATTCAATGTGTTTCTTACTGTTTCTTTGTAATTGTTTGTCAAGTTTACTAGCAATTTCTCCGTACAAATTGTTTCTGCGCCATTTCATTTTCAGTGCAGTTAGCAAATAATCTATTTGATACCATGTGATTTACTTCTAAAGTACAATCTCAACCATTTAATTTTCTTGAGTCTTTATATATCTTGAAGAGAGAGAGAGAGAGAGAGGGTTAGAAACACAGATTACCTTCAGCTGGATGTTAGCCAAGATTCAGAAAGAGAACCTCCCTTCTTCCCTCTCTCTCTTAAACACACACATACACACACACACACCACACTTTTTTCTTTTTCAAACATTTTCCTTCAGTCACTCAGTTCCTTAAACCACACACCAAACTTTCCAAACTTTCCTGTTTTTCTTCTACTGTGTTGTTGCATGGTAGCAATTATTCAGTCCTAAGAAGTGGTTCTGGTGTTCAAAACACTGGTAACAATTCTGTCACACTCCCACCAAATAATAAGTAGCAGAAATGAACAAATCCTAAAGCCTGCATGTTACTGGCCGAGTGCCAGGATTTGCTGTCAGACCGTGGATCTGCAGTAAAACCAATACTGAGATTATTTTCTATGAAAACAGACCTCTACGTATGGTGCACTACTGGCAAACCACTGCCAGACTACTTTCTATAGTATTTTCTTTCTTTCTTTCTTTCGTTCTTTCTTTTTGTGCACTTAAGGGAATATAAATCTTCAGTCCTTTGCTCCAGTTGGTGTTTCTCTCTTGTGAAATGTTCCTACAATCTGCTCTAGATCTCATTTAGTCCACTGTTCCACTTTGTGGTTGGAGCATAACTATGTATTTGCAGGTTGCTATTTTTAAATTTACAGCACTGGATGCTGTTGTCTCGTACTGAGAGACTGTAAGTGAGGTTTGTGCGTACACACATATAATCACGCATATAATGGTGTATCAATGCAGTCCTGTCTCTTACCACACTTTAAAAGCTTCTCACAAATAGAAACACTGCGGGTTATTTATTCTGATAGTTCAAGGCTGCGGACTGAAGAGCCGTAGGGGGAAAGAGAAAACAAAACACAATACAGAGGAAAAGAAAATGAAGGGAGAGGTAGGAAAACAAACCCGCAGGATAGGGTTCTGTCTCTTTCGCTGCCTGCCACTGGCACAGAATACCTGTGTTCAGAGTTATTTAGAGTGATCAGGTGCAGCGAGGTGGGTCGGCGCTGGTGCACACAGACACATGTTTCTGCGCAGTTTGACATAATTGCCATTCTCTCTCCCATTTGGCATCTCAGTAACATCAGTCAGAGAGAAGCAGGCCTGTCACAACTGTCTGACTGCAGGGAGGAGAAAGAGAGCTGGAGAGAGAGGCAAGTCAGATAAGGAAGAGAAAGAGAGATTGCAGATCTTATAGTGTGGAGTGCAAGTCACTCACCCAAAATCAGCACCAAACAGATCCAAGACAAAGGTAAATATGTAATACAATTCACATCAGTTAAAAAGCATAAAATAATCTCTATGCATTATTTGAAGTTTAGTGAGATACAGGTAAAAATAGATTGGTTACATTAGGTGGCCTTTTTACCTTGTCAAAATCAGCTTTGTTGCATGTCTCTTTAAATGCTAATGAGCTCTGCTCACCCCGCCCCTCTTTTCTGTAGGGTGACGAGCTGTTCTGTTTATTTTAGCCGCATTATTAGGAAAGACGATTTGCAAAGATTCATAAAAAACCCTTATACTACCTTCTTCTCTAGGTGAAGCTGGATCACGAATGATTCACGTGAACACAGACGCATTTAGGTAGATCGGGGGTGCATTCCCTTCAAAACCAAAAGTTATCCACTGCATCTTTAGTGACTCAAATATACTACTACTGCTATGTTAATGCAGTTAATTTCTGTAAATACACGTCTATAATTACACTTGTTGACCCATACCTTACATCTTAACCCTACCTTAAACCTACCGATACCATCAAACCTGTCCCTAACCGTACCCGTATCCCGCCTCAATAGCAGCAGAAGTGTTGTGCAATACATTATGAACACGCTATGTACATTGCGCTTATTTTTTGATATAAGTACATAGTAATTAAGGCCAACTAATATAGAGTGGGACCAATATTTGGATAAAGACAAACAGGGGATTAGACAAAATAATGTGAACACCTGTGACATATTTCCTACCACCATTTGCTTTTAATAGAGCTTTCCAACCTTCTTAGAATAGATTCATACAATTGTTGAATAGTCTCCAGTTGAATGTTGTCTAAAGTGAGAATAGGCTTCTCGCTGTTTTTCTCTCCAAAACTGCCCACAGTGGTTTGATAATATTCTAGTCAGTTGATTTGTCTGGCCAAGTATCCAGGTTTTATGATCACAACACATCTTCTTTTTTTTTTTTTTGCATTTTAGCATTGGTGTCTGTGATTGTAGCTCTGGATGTTGGCATTATAAACTGTGATCAGTATAAGTAGGGTATTCAAAGTGAATATTGAGGTTTGCTGTTTCTTTTGCTGTAGTAATTTGGTGATATTTGGACACACTTTTCACTTCGCTTTTGGTCTGCACCCACTATTCTTCTTCGCTGATGAATTCTTGCCATGCTTTGTGTATCCAGCCATAATCATAAAGACTGTTGTTCTTAAAACACTAAAACCAAAACCATTGGACTGTTAAGGTTACAGATGCTTCTGGTAAATGGACTTCTATGATTTGCCCTTTTTGGAGGCCTGACAAGTTTCACACACAGCCCATTTCACACATAGCCCATATAATATTATTTAGACCCAAATAATAATGGGTCTAAACACCAAAAACTAAAATGAACAAAAACTAAAACACTAGTTTTTAAGAAAATGGCCACAAAGCATCTTTAGATACAGAATACATTGTAAATGTTTTGAATTTTTTAATCATTAAAAAAGCATAACCAGTGATAATTATATCAGATATCAGTTAACATGTTAACTCTAGCAGCATGTTACTAATACTAAAATAAAAACCAAATAAATTCAATCTATGATATTCTGAATACAAAAAATTAAATAACAGTTAGGGCTGCAACGACTGAGTAACTTTATTTGATTTAAAAAAAAAAAAAAATCCTTGACTGCATTTGTCTGTGTCAAGCATTCCACATATTAAACCCATTTAAAGATCATAATAAAGCATAATGCTATTAAAAATTTACAAATGCTACGATTCAATTAAATAAATATATGCGATGCAGGTTTAACATATGCACAATAATTATTTACATAGGTTACGTACATGCATCTCAGAGTTGCTCTGTTCACAGTAAATGCTGCTGTTATCATTGCAACATATGCGGGGCCCCTCAAACTCCATCTCTGCATGTTGTGGTGAGTTTGGGTTTATTATAACGTTCATCTGGAAATGTAACGTGAGCTATTTCATCAGATTTGTAAGGTAAATAATTTATAAACCTACACAAACACCGAAGAATACATCATTATCTTTCTCAATATGCTAACTGTTCATCACGATTTTAAAATAAAAGTTTAAACCCTCACTCTGAGTTTACACATTCTGATGTCCACATTTTCAGGAAATGACAGTGGCTGAATTATGTCATAAAGAAATGGTCAAATATTAAAGATTAAGTGGACATTTGAATTAAATGTTGTTGAGTCAAAATTAAACACGGTTTGGATCGCGCAGTAAAGTGTAAAAACAATCGTCAGGCCGTTGGCGCCCTCTGTAGTCATTTGTTATAATGCGTAATGCACATTAGCTCTATTGTTTATAATACATTACGTAGTTTAACAGTGTTGTTCAATAAAACCATATGATTACTTGCTTTTGATACTTTATTTGAACTAATTATTATTGCCTCATTGCAATTTTGTATACATTTTAAGTCATTTTAAAGGTCCATGTTCACTTAGGTCTATTTTTATTACTACAAAAAATGTATAATTATCTGATTACTCAACTAATCGTCAGAATAATCGACAGATTACTCGTTAGTGACAGCCCTACTAAACAAAAAAACCATCATAACCTTGGTGGGTCACGTAAGCAAACATGATGAACATGCTCCTCTTAAACTTCCTTTTGTTCATGAATTATACAGTAACCTATTAAAAATATGGTTTACATGGCTAATGCAATCTAATGTTATGGTTAAAACTCCATTTTCCGCAAATTTAATTTTCATGCACACTGTAATAAACAATCTAAGCAAGCAGATCGGAACATTTTTGGTGAGTGTTTGAACAGTTAGGTAGAATGACTGTTTGGAAGCAATATTTCAGCATCTGAAAGGATAGGAAAAAGTGAGGAGTGCGGGGGCTTTTAGAATTGAGAAAATTCAATGTGACATGCTGAGAATGAATTGCTCAGTCAAGCTGAAATATCCCTCATTCTAATGGGCTGGGACAGTCATTGGTTTACTCTCTCTGCCCATATCTCCCTTTCCCTCTCTCTCTCTACCTCTCTGTGTCTTTCGTATTGTTTTTTCCAATAATAATTCCTGACATAAGATGAACTGTACTCTTGATTAATTCAAGTCCTCACACATTTCATACTGTTTAAAAAACAAAGTTGAACCAAGCCACATGCTATTGAAATACCTATAAAACACATTTAAAATAGGCCAGGTCTTAATGTGGATCAGCACTGTTCACACAGAAGATTATATCATAAAATGAATATCTAAGAATTCTATTACACTGCTGCTGTGTCCATTATATATGAAGAGACTAACTGGCCCGGGGATGAGAAAGAAAGAGCCATTACCCTGTGTACAGAACTGCTCGATCAGATTTCTTCTCCCACTGACTGCTGATCTAAAGGTTAACAAGCTGATAAATTCAGAGAGAGGAGCAGAACACATTCGAAATACTTGAGTATTGCAAATGAAGGAGATATCATTGCAGTTGCACCCTGCTGAATCATTAATGCATGATTCAGCATTATAAAGCCTGCAATGACAAGTAAAGTAAAACAAGTAAAACATCTCATGTCTGGCTATATTTGCTGATTTCATAAACAGATGAAATCTTGTCCTGCACTGCAGCATAAACTATTTCTTTTATAGGGTGCAGAACTTTAGAGAAGCATTTTTGGATATGAGCTATGACTTTGAAATCTAAGAATGTGGCAGTAAAAATGAGGCCGTAAAATATGGCTACGAGAAGTTGAAATAATGCCCTCAAAAAATGTAATGATGGATGTAATGCTCATTGTTTCGCCAGCACACACACATACTTACACAATTCCTGGAATCCATGCAGGAAACCAAAATAGTAAAATTGCACCCTGGGGTTTGTCCACTGCCTCTGTGCAAGGAAGAAAGTGTGTGTGTGCACTTATTATTTAGCTAGTTCATTTCTTGCGTGTAGCCAGCCCGGTCTCATTTTTTATACGCAGGTATTAGTATGCAACATTTAGGCTACAGGTACCAAACGTAAACTATTGGGTCATTCCGTGTCAAATTAACCAAATTTCAAAAACTTCCCTGGCTCAAATTTTTGTGATATTTTCTTTTAAGAAAGATACACGTGTATAGTGATGAAAGCCAAAAAAAAATTAAATGTCATGGATGAATATTTACTGAATAATTCACTATTTTTGTAGGAGGTCAAAATGGCAATTTTCACCTAGGTTCTGAGTCAAGTTACAGGGATGCAAAATTGAGATTGGTAGGTCTGTCAGTAAAATCTGTTGACGTTAGCAATCTGGGGAATGGGGAAACAGCACTTTTCAAGTTCTTCTCCAAAGTTCGCATGCCTGTAACTCAAGAAGTATTCAAGATATCTGTATGCCCTTTTAGATATTGGGTCTTAACATACTTTCCTTTTGCCATCTTTATTTTTAATGCATTTCCAGAGATATAAAAATTTCAATATGGCTCCAGGAGTAAATCATTGAAATGTACACATTTTCAGTGGTCAAAAACCTAATGTAGGTCAGTTTGCAAAAATATGATACTTATTTGTCTGAAGAACAAATAATGTTAACACTAGAGCTGTATCTCGCTTCTTTCTGTCAAGACAACCGCATTAAAAATGCCAGTCTGAGTGCCATATATATTATTTTTCCAAAGTTTGCGTGCCTTTAACTTAACAAGCATTAAAGATATCACAATATGATTTCAGATTCTAGTTCTTCATAAACTGTTCTTTTGGAATCTTCATTTTCAAGGCCCTACATCATTCATTCCCAGAGATATGGGGATCTCAATGAGGCTCCATGTTCAGATTGTTGAATATTACCCATTTTCAGTCATTTTCAGTGACAGACATTTTCAATGTCGGTCACTTTGTGTACAGCTGATACTTATTCCGTTAAATGAATGAAATGTATCTTGTTTCCCTCTCTCAAAACAATTGCACAGAACATACTTGTCTGAGTCTCACAAATACTCTTTTTTCCAAAATGTGTGTGCCTGTAACCCAAGAAGCACTGAAGTTATCTTAATATAATTTTAGATTCTGGTTCTTAAGAAACATTTCTGCTGGAATCTTAATTTTTAAAGTCCTGTATGGTTTAATCCCACAAGATATCGACATCTCAGTTCAGCTCCAAATTTAGTGTCCTACCCATTTTCAATGGTCAAAAAACAAATGTAGTTTTGTGTTTATCTAGTCATTACTCTTTACAGAGCAAATACGAAATAATAACAGTAACCCAGGGATTAGGAATGTACAGTGTGGCAGTGATTACTCAGTAAATATTCATCCGTGACACTTAATGAAACTACCACGTTTAAGGCCCAGAAAGGTAGTAAGAACATTGTTAAAATAGTCCATGTGACATCAGTGGTTCAACCTTAATTTTATGAAGCTACGAGAATATTTCTTCTGCACGAAGACAATAAAAACAACAACTCTATTCAACAATTCCTTCTGTTCTGTGTCAGTCTTCAACGCACGTTTACGCAGAAGCCACGTTCTAATGTAGAACCCAAATGCCCTTTGCCTGGTTTACAAGAAGAATGCATAAAACAGTCTTCGTAAACATGTCTGAAGATCGACAGAGAGGATGACTTGCAATTTTTTGCCCATCCTTACTTATTCAAACCAAAATATATAAACGATGAAGTAAGGGACTGTCGTGGTACTCTCGTTAACACGTTGGTAGCAAAAGTCACACAGAACAGAACAAAATGGTATTTCATATTTCCTATAGACAAATGAGTAAACTGTTAACAAATGCAGTTTTGATAAAGGTATTCATATGACAACTGAATACAGTATAATCAAAATGTTAACACTGTGATTTCAGCATTCATAATTGTTCACTCGTTTTAGATGCTTTTAATGTGTCGATATTTTCCATTTCAGTGTCTATGCAAATGTAAGTAAATGTATGTGTGGTAGAACCACACTTTATGTAAAAATACATAGCTTACTAGTGTATCTCAATACAAATGTGGCTACACTTACAATTTCATATGATAATTGAGGGTTTATGTTGCACCAGTATAGTTTAAGAATCCAGCCTTTACATTGTTGTGCTTTCATACCGTGGAATCACTGCTAATCATGCTAACATGCTTTGATGCATAAGAACAACCCACAATATAATGGCCGCTAAGCCCAGAGAAAGACACACACCCACATTTATACACACTCACACACACATTTACATACATACACAAAGAGAAACAGACAGATAGAGAGAGAGATAGAGAGACCAGTAGCACTTACACCCCATTAGCAAAATCTCCCTCTTTTTGGCTGAGGCAGAAAAAAAAGGTGCATGCATAAATTTTACACATTTATTTCCATGGTAACCATTCACCGTGTCATTCACATGTCAAAGTGAATCAGAGGAGATTAGGGGCATTCTCTCTCTCTCTCTTTCACTCTCTCTTTTTCCTTCCTTCACTTTCACACATATACACACACTCTCTTACATGGGGTTAATAGACAGAATCACATGACAAATAACAGCCATATCTTAAAAAAAAACGAGAGAAAGAGATTGAAAGCAGCCTAGCAAAATGCTTTTTAGATTTACTCGAGAAAGATAGAGATTGACACCGCATATTGAGCTGAAGAACTCTCTAATAAAGCAAACGTATGCATATATAAACATTGCAAAAAATACTCATTTTATCAGAACAGCTCATGGACACAACAAGCAAACTCTTTTGCTGATATTTCCCATTATTAGGGCTGTAATTAGCGCTGAAGTCATTCTCACATTAAAAGCATGTGCAGACATTGTCAGGTATGGTAATAGTGATGTGACTGGTGGGGTGCGATGGGCGGGTGGTCATCTTTGACTTTCAAACAGACCTCATTCATCTTACTCAGTGTTCCCTAAAGACTTGTCCTCTCTCTCATACACCTCTTCTAGACAGTTTGAGGCTCTACACTGTGAGGCTGAAAGAATTGCAAAATGAAAAACAGACTTTCCATCAGACGTCTCAGGGATTGCTGCAGAAGCAAAGAGACACCTAATTTATCATGATCCTACCATTAAAACAGATCACAAAGTCCTTCATGCTGTTATAGCAAATACCATAAAATGATTTCTTTGGTGGGAATATGAATAGTCTTTCTGATGTTATTTGTGCATGTAGTTGATGAGCTGTCAACCCTGGGCTTTAGGGCAGAAAAACAACCACAAAGACACATATGTGTACACATTAGGGATGCACATATATTAATTTTCCGGCCAACACTCGTAATTCATCTTATGGCTGATAACCAATTAACTAGCATGATTGAATTCTATACTATTTTGTTTAAATAAATAACGTAAAAAATGTATGAAAATGTACAGTATGAAAATGGATATACATTCTGAAATGTGCTAAATATTACACTTAACAGTGGTACTAAATGACTAGTGTTTTAAAGGGATAGTTCACCCAAAAATGAAAGTTGTATCACCAATTACCCTCATGTCATTCCAAGACCTCTATCCATCTTCACAACACAAATTTTCACAAAACAAGTCGGTATTTTTGTTTTCTTTGGCAAAATAGACATTGACTATGAACGTTTCTTGAATGTTTCAGTTGCGTTGCTGTCTATGCAGGGCCAGAAAGCTCTCGGATTTCATCAAAAATATCTTAATTTGTGTTCTGAAGATGAACGAAGATCTTACAGGTTTGGAATGACATGAGGGTGAGTAATTAATGACAGAATTTTCATTTTTGCGTAAACTATCCCTTTAAAGATTTATGCACACATTAGATGACAGTAATCTAAATGTACCAATATGGAAAACGAGCATGCAGAGTTAAATATATATACTGGCCATATGGCCAATATTGGATATATAATATGGATAACAGTAAAATATAAAAAAGTCTCAGGTGACATCCAATATACACTACCGTTCAAAAGTTTAGGGTCAGTACATTTTTATTGTTTCTTTTTTTTTTTTTTTTTTTTAAGAAATTAATACTTTTATTCACCAAGGATGTATTAAGTTAATAATTAAACGTTTACTAAAAGTTAATAATAAATAATTTACATTGTTATAAAATATTTATATTTTGAATAAACACTGT
>JAHKKF010486586.1:0-11628 GCA_019740295.1 Labeo calbasu | reverse complement strand
TCTGCCTCAGAGAGGGGACAGAAGGAGAAGAGTGGGGTGTTAGCTGTGGATGTTGTCTGTATTAGTTCCTGTACGTGTGGAGCCGAGAACTGGCTGCTTATAGTTGTAGTTTAGTCAGTAAAGAATGTGGTGAAATCGTCAGCTGTTATAGAAGTGGTGGGAGGTGGTGCGGGAGGGCAGAGGAGCGAACTGAATGTTTTGAAGAGGTAATGTGTGTCTGGAGCATTGTTGACCTTGATGTGGAAGTATGAGGATTTGGCAGTATGGACTTTGAGCAGAGAAGGATGAAAGCAAAGACTGATCAAAGACTCAAGTCAGATTTGCGCCATTTTCTCTCTGCTGCCCTAAGTTTGGACCGATGTTCGCGGAGAAGAGGGGTCGGAGGTGTACTGGTAGTAAGATGTAAGTTGCAGGTAATGAAGAAATGGTCAGAGATGTGTAGGGGTTTAACCAAACTGTTCTCTGCAACGCAATTGCGCGTGTAAATTAGATCTAGGTGGTTGCCCGATTTGTGAGTGCTTGTAGTAACAAGGCGTTTGAAATCATAGCAGAGAGTGGTTAAAGAATTTCCATTTGTTAGAAGTGAATATTCCAGTATGGTAGGCGAAGACGAAGGTTAGTGAGATTGCGTTGACGTCTGCGTGTGATGTTAGAGCGTTGTGTGGTGATAACCAGAATGTATTGAAAACACATGATAGAGGTGGACAGTGAGGGCAAGCAGAGAGTGTATCAAAGGAAAGTAAGAGGAGTACCTAAGTGCGTTGTCGGTTTTGTTGCTCGGTTAAAGTCGCGCAGGAAAAAGTCGCAGGTCTTTACCCTCGTCGGTCTTCACGGAGGCTGAACACGGTGGCTGGATGCTTCTGCGTCAGCTCGCACATAATGAATATATACACAAGCAAGTGATACTGCAGTGGTAACAGCTGGACACGCCTCCTGACTTAAGGCCAAAGTCTATATCTATGCAAATGCCTCGAATCGAAACTAAGAGCGAGATGCTTCGCACGGATTTCAGCAATAATAATTTCAATAAGTGCAATCGAAAGTGCTAATTAAAGCGAAACAACAACACTACAAATAGGCAGAGAATGAAAAAATACTTTCTAGCAGTACTTAATAATTTAAACAGTACCTATGGAAATAGTGTATTAAGCAAACACTTATGCGCAGTCGCTGTTGCTATCTCCGTGGACAACAGTGCTTCTACGATCAGAAGGATAAGACTCAAAGCAGGCCAGTATCAGAGATTAGGTTCTCAGCACCAGGCTTGGTTGGCAGGCTGCCCTGGAGAACCAACAGGCAGAGAGTCTCCGGCTGGTAGAGCAGGTCTGGAGGGAACACAGCACAAACATACAAGACACCATTCAAGACCATACGGCATCACAAATCAGCACAACACAAAGAGACACATCATTATGTAATAAAAGGGGAAAAAAAAAAAAAAAATAGAGAAAAGAATAAAGCAAAATAATCAAAACAAAAAGTAAAGCAAACAGTTTAGACTAATTAACTGAAGTATAAAACCCAAGAAAAACAAGACTAGACCCAAAACTGATAAACTGCTAAAGAAATTCAAGAACAAAAAAAAGGAAGAAAACTGCAGCAAGGATACTCAAATCACAGCAAATGACAGTGCAAGACTGGAATATAGAGCAGCAGTCAGTAACTGTCTCCATGGGACAAGACAAACCCACAAACACAAGAGGAAAAACAGCACCATATAAAGGGAGAAAAAGTACATGAGGGCCAGGTGGGCACAATTGAAGAAACGAGGACAAAACAAGGGCTAAACAAGAGGGCATGGCCAAGGGAAACAAGGAGGTGGGGTCACGGGAACACATGGTAGACAGAAACAAAGCAATGTGTAAAGACACAAGACAAACAAAGAAACAATTAAACAAGGACAACACAGACAAAGCTGCCAGGGCAGCCCTGCTCTCTGAAGAAGTGTTCAGCCTTTGTTCTCACAAGTTCCGCCATGTAAATAATGAATCCGCCACGGTGCGAGCGCAACTGGCTCTAAAATGGAATGGGGGATGAGACTCTGATTAGTTTAATGCACGTTACACCCAAAACACACCCACGACTCATTTAGAGAATAGGGGCGATCATTTTAGACTGTGTGCCGGGTGCACCAATCGTTTTTCTTCTCCTTAAAATAGCAAAAGTGGATTCGTACATGCCCCAAGTGCACCTGCTCTTATTGAAAAAATAAAGCTCTAAATGTTCTTACAAAATTCCTAAAGTGTAGGAGGGTGAGTTACAGTAAATTTAAAGCTTCTGCCATTGAGTAATTTGTTTATCACATGGTCAACAGTGCTAGAGCACTTCTTTGAGACAATGAATATCTGCCCTCTAAGATCCATCTCTTTGACCTCTCTGATGACACAAAATCATTGCCGGGTTTCTGTCTTATAGTCTATCCTTCTGACAAACTAAATGTACTATATTAACACTGATACTTTACATGCACGCAACCTGTCCCTCACATGAGATCACAGCAATAGTAAATGACAACAATCCACTGATCCAATCAATTCCATATGAACAAAATCAAGTTATGCCCTTTTTATTATTCAAGAAGTTGTTTTACTCTGATATAAATACTGAAAGAAAATACACTATTACTATGTTACCATGGCTACTATGGGAGTGAACGCTGTTAAAAGCCAAACGACTTTAATGACACCTAAAAGCCAGAGTTGATGCAAACTAAACTGAAACTGACCTGGCTAGCAAGCTAAACTGGCTTCATGGTACAGGCCCATGGATTGGGTTTGTGTTTTAATTGATTGATTGGAAATTACAAACATTATAGATTTTATGACAATTTGGTTCAGCAATGTAGTACTGTAAAATGTCTTGCATTGTGTTCTAAACTGGAAGAAGATCATTCTGTTGTCTTTTGCTGTTATCATTACAATATTGAAAACATTGAAGGTAAGGCTTTAATGATCAACTAGCTGTTAAAAGTGTGGTCTTTTAGGAGTTTTGTACTAAATATTCTTAAAGAAATAAATAAATAAAGAGTGTGAGTGTGTGTGAGAGGTGTCTGAGAGGAAATCAGAAATACACAGTTTGGTCAGAGAGTGAAAGTAATTGTCATCATAAGCAATCTAAAGTCTCCACAACATTACATTGGACAAAACATCCATCAATTTATTCATCTGTTTGTTTTTTAACAGTTATTTCATATTAGAACTTTGTGTCTGTTTTTTTACAGAGTTCAAAGTGAAAGATTCCTCTGATAATCAGACGGTTCCACTTGGAGATTCAGTGATTTTGCCTTGTCAGGTTGACAAAAGCTTGTTACAGAAAAGTCTGAAGGTGGAATGGAGAAGAACAGACTCAGAGACTCTGGTTCATCTGTATGAAGATGGTGAGAGTCGACCGAAGAAACAGCACAAAAAGTATCATCAAAGAGCTCATTTCATTACTGATGAGATTAAAGATGGAAACTTCTCCATCCGACTGGAAAAAGTGAGAGCAGAAGATGCTGGAGAATATGCATGTAAAGTTTACAGTGACCAGGATTGTGTGCATTCAGCCGATGCAGGGGTCGAGATACTGCGTAAGTGAAAATAAATGGAACTGCTTTTTTAGACCTGATCAATATATGATTTTAATTCAGTGGTGTAGTTACAACTGTCACGAGCGTTGTGTGCGGGAATGAGGAGTAGGGACGAGGAAGTCAGGAACAAGACTTTATTAATATAATCCACTCTGAGGAACAGGAACAGCAGGGAATCCACATGCAACACAACTAAAGAGACTTTAAGAACCAACAAACCAAATGGGGAACAGAACCAGACTTAAATACACAAGCTAATCAGACGAGGACAGGTGTGAATGATTAAACAATGATGTCATAATTAAAAATGGAACAGGAAAGACCAAATAAGGGCATACACGGGGAAAAACCAAAGAAAGAGTCCACAGGGGTGTGACAACAACATAAATATAGCATTTCCATATTTAAAAAAAATAATAATATTATGATCATTTATATTATATACTTAATATAATTCTCTTATGTTATGCACCACTGGACTGGTCATATATTAATTTTTCAGTTTGAATGTGTACTAACAGTATTTGTAAAAATAGCTAAAAATACATTGTATAGGTCACACTGATAGATTTTTCTTTTATGCCAAAAATCATTAGGATATTAAGTAAAGATCATGTTTCATGAAGATCATTTTCCTACTGTAAATATATAAAAATGTAACTTTTGATTAGTAATATGCATTGATAAGAACTTAATTTGGACAACTTTAAAGGTGATTTTCTCAATATTTAGATTTTTTTTTTTTTTTTTTTTGCACCATCAGATTCCAGAATTCACATAGTTGTATCTCGACCAAAATATTGTCCTATCATAACAAACCATACATCAGTGGAAAGCTTATTTATTCAGCTTGTAGATGATGTGATCCAGCATTACATATGTATAATATATACAGTATATAATTATTCAGTTCTACTTATTCATATCTATAGTTTAACTGCTATTAAGTTAATTTTATTATTAATTATTAATTATTATTATTAATTTTATTATTAATTTATTACAATAAATTAATAATAATAAAAAAAAATAACAAGAGGAGTAAACAAACAAACCTTCAGTGCACCTAATAAATGTTTGATCAAAGGAGGATTTATACACAAAACACAAATCCTTACTGTTCATTTGCCTTAACAGATATTTCACATTAGTCTTATTTTTTTTTATTTATTTTAAGGGTTTGATGTTAAATGTTCTCGTCACACTCTCGCTCCTCTGGGATGTTCAGTAGTTTTGCCCTGTTATGGAGATAGACCCTCTACAACGGAGGGTCTGAGGGTGGAATGGAGAAAAAAAGACTTGGAGCATCTGGTTCATCTGTATCAAGATGGTGAGAGTCGAGCAGAAGCTCAGCAGGAGGATTATCAGGATAGAGCTCATTTCATTACTGAGGAGATTCAACATGGAAACTTCTCCCTCCGTCTGGACAATCTGAGAACTGAAGATGAAGGACAATACACATGTACAGTTTACAGTCAGCAGAGATCTGTGTTTTCAGCTGAGACAAATTTGGAAATGAAACTACTAGGTAAGTGAACCTAGTAAATCAATTAATCAATAATTAATCAATACATTAATTTAACTGTATAGTTATATGTAATATTTTGGATGTCTTCTTTAAACAGTAAAATTAGTTTTAGTGATGTTGTTTGGCAGCACTGAGCTGGTTGTATGTTATTAGATTAGTATTTTAATTAGAGATGTGACTGTGTTTGGACATAGGTGAAAGAGATGTACTGTATATACACTAGATTCAGTTTGTCCAAATAACCAGAGTCTCTTTTCTCAGAGCTAAATAATACCCAGGGTTTGCACTTCTTCTCTGCTGTTATGTGGTATCAATATTTCTGATAAAACATAATTTTTCCCGTTTGTCTAAATGTGAGTTATTGTGTTTTCTCTCCAGACACAGTCTTCCGTCTTCAGATGTTTCTTGTCTTCTGTCCAAATCTGATCATGTTTCTTGCTTTTGTCCTCTGGGGTGTTTCTGAAGGTCAGTGTTTCATTACTGATTAATTATCAATGCATTTTAATTTATCATTTAAATAATTGTTTATTAATACGGCAATTATTAATATCTGGTGTTTGTTTCAGGGTCTCTGTATGAGACAATCTTTTGTTGTTCTCTTTATTTTCTGAGGCCTCTTATGTTGCTCTGGACGGCTCCGTATGTGAATGAGTTCACAGGTGATTCATTATTGACAGTTTATTAGTGAAAATATACTTCATGAATTATAATACCCAGATTGTTTTCACATGAACTAAATAATCTGTCAATACCTGATTGTGTTTTAGGTTCAAAGGGCTTCAGTGTTTTATTGGCATTTGTGTTTCATCATGTTGTAATTGTGTTGTAAATGATATTGTGAATGTAATTATTTCATCTTTTCTGTTTTACAGGCAACATTAAAACATGGCTTATGTATGACAGTTATTTGGCAGAATATATACTTTTCTCAGCTGCTTTATATTCAGGTAAATCAATCCAAATGTAAATCAACAGTCATTATCATAACACATTAAAATGCACATTAACAGCTGAACAATAATTACATTAAATGATTTAATATTCTCAGTAGCCTGCAGGAATATTAAAAACAAAACACAACATGACATTAATTCTTGGAAGTGTCTTGTGTTGCTGTAGTATTGTTGTCAGTATAAGATATTCCACATGTGTTCAGTGCTGAATCTCTGTGTGTTTGTGACTGATCACATTTTATCACTCTTATGATCTAAAATATATAATTATGAAAACAATGGCATTATTTTTTACACAAACTGACTGAAGCTAAAGCTACGTCTTCATCACATCTCAAGATGTTTTGGCGTCACATAATCAGCACAGAGGTCACAGGGTCAGGATCAGACAGGAACAGCTGAACTGACAGTAGTGTCATAATGTTGCATCTGTTCAATGCGAAGAGTTTTTGTAAATCCTTTGATCTTATTTATATTTTGTTCTTCTATTTTAGTAATTGTTGTTTTTTTTATCTCTTCCTTTATTTCAGTTATGTTTAAATCTGCCTGGGATAAAAGTCTGAATTACACTGTAATTGAAGGCGCCATTGTTATTGTCCTCTTTGTGTTTGCGATTCTGTTCAACCTCATCTGTATTACTTACTGTAAGTATTTCCTTCCATCATTAGTCAGTGAATGAATGTGCTGTGAAATCATGTTTAACCAGATTAATGTGGGTCAGCTTTATTCATGAAGCTGCATGAACTAGCATTTTCTGACTGAGAAAAGACGTTTCAGAGCGTTTCCAAGCAGGCCTTGGTTTTAATGAGCTGAGTTGCCTAAAAACACTATTGGCGTTCCTAGAAGGCTTGAACTAAGCGTTTTATGAACTGAGGCTCTAACTAAATTTTGATATGCATAAAACTTCTAACACATCAAGAAGTGTCTTTCTGCATTGTAAATAACATTCCTTTCATGCATGTGGAACATTTTTAATGGTGTTTTTAATGGTTAAAGGCACAAAATATAAAAACCATAACATCAGACTTGATTTATCAGTTATTTAAGACATTTCCATTGGACAAGCTGAGTTTTTTATATGCACACACAGAGTGTTTAGTATCAGAGTACGTAAACATGATAGAGAGAAAAATAAATAAAAGTGATGAAAAAAAAACAGAAGAAAAAATGAAAGTAAAATAAATCAAAGTGTACATTTTAAAATGTATGAAATGAAAAAAAAAAAAAGATTGTCACTGTCCATTTAAAGGATGGAAGTTGAAATTATGCAGTGGATTAGCAGGTAAAGTCTTTAGTTTATTCAATCTCAGGCCTTTGAGTGATTTAAAAACAAGTTAAAAAAAGTTCTCCACATCAAATTGGTTACATGCACAAATTATAGAGACATAGTGTGGTGTGTTACAGCCGTCTCTCACCCACACAGCACTTTCTATCATTATTTTCTTTTTGGGATTGCACACGCTCTTTGTCCATGAATCTTGTTGAAATGTTTTCTGCTCAGTTTCTGAGGTGTCTGATCGCCTCATGCCACTGATTCGTTGATTCATGATCATGGGAAACCTCCGGATTTTATTTATTTATTTATTATTTTTTATTTATACTGTTGGGTTCGAGTCCACCTAAATCAAGTCCGAGTCGAGTCCGAGTCTTTAACCAATCGAGTCTGAGACAAGTCCAAGTCCAAAACGGGCCGAGTCTGAGTCGAGTCTGAGTCCAAGGAAATAATACTGTTTGTCAGTATCTAAACATTCTTTTAACCCAGCGGTGCCCAGCCTCAGTCCTGAAGGGCCGATTAGACACACCTAAACCAACTGATCAAGCTCTTTCTAGGCATACTAGAAACCCCCTGGCAGGTGTGTTGAGGCAAGTTGGAGCTAAACCAAGGACCAGGACCAAGTTTGGACACCCCTGTTTTTAAACTTTACAACTAGAAAAGCGTAATGTCAGTTGAAATTGAAAAAAAGCAAACCTCTATTGGATCTTGCCATTTTAATTTTATTTATCACACTATCTCATAATTAGTGTCCTGCTCTGCTTAGCAAACTTAGCACACACAAAAAAGTTCTGTAACAGAAGTCATGGCTGACTTTTGTCTTGTGATATATTTCAGAGTGAAACAGGTTTTAGAATGTGAACAATTATAGGGCGGGACTTGACTTTATTCATCATTATAGTAAATGTATAAATTCAAGGGTGGTGGTAAAGGAGTAGGTATCTTGGTGAATGGGACCTTAAAAGCAGAAAATGTAGCAGAAAGAAAAAAACAGCAGAAAATTTTGTCTTGGTTGAAGGTAAGATTGTGAGGAATAAACCTAGTCTTCACAGCAGCACACACTGTGTAGGCTATAAAAGCACTACATATACTTTCACAGTCACAGCAAACTCACACCTGTTTTTTTTATAAATGTATTTATAGTTACATTAATTATAATAAATTACATTAAGTAAGGATTAATTGATGATGTGCCATTGAATTATTAGAAAATCATGCACACCCAAGGTGGTTTTGGACCCATTAAAACTATTGCAGCATAAATGCTAGAAAAAATATTTTTAATTGAAGCCAGAAACTGCCACCATGTTTAAAAAATAATAATAATTTCAATACAGAAAAACCAATTAACTAATATGATTAAAACATTTGGTTACTGAAGGCAAGTAAACACTCCAAGTATTACTTACAAGCAAATGGATAAATAAATATATGAATCAAAAATACAAATGTGAAATATTTATAAAAATAAAATCTTTAAAAATATATATATAAAAAAAAAAAATAAGAATTTTTAGTTTTTTTTTTTGTTTGTTTGTTTTTCATGTCTATCTAAAAGCTATTACAGAAACAGCCTACTACAGACATTTCATGAAGTAGCTGATAAATAGAAAAATAAAACACTCCAAATCTTCACTGTATACATTAAAGATGATTCTTTAATGTATACAGTGAATGTGATTCAGTCAAGAACAGTGAGTGATTTTCTCTTTTTCTTTTGTTGTTTGAATAACATTTATAACAGTCGGCGGCTGCAGGTTTACACTGCTGTCACTTTAAGATTTTCCGTCAACTGTCTTTGGACTCGGTTGTATATTCTGAGTCCGAAATGCTCGAGTCCGAGTCAAGTCCGAGTAAAAATGCATCTGAGTCCGTGACTTGAGTCCGAGTACGAGTCCAAGGACAGGTGTGGGTGATTAACCAATCATGACTTAACAAGGAACGGAACAGGAAAGACCATATATGGCACAGAAGGGAGAAACCAACATAAACAGTCCACAGGGGTGTGACATTACTCCCCCCTCCTGGAAGGTGCGCCCTCATGCCGTAAAAAAAAAAAAAAACAAAGGAGTGGACATGGGAGGGTAACAAAAAGTCAGTGTAGGGGGACGCTCAGGCGGAGAACGGCCTCACGGGAGGAGGACCACAAACAAATCCAGGGTGGTGATGACGGAGGGAGGAGCCAGGGAGGAGACAGAGGGATCCAGGGCGGGTCCAACAGAGGGAGGAGCCAGGGAGGTGACAGAGGGATCCAGGGCGGGTCCAACAGAGGGAGGAGCCAGGGAGGAGCCAGGGAGGAGCCAGAGGGATCCAGGGCGGGTCCAACAGAGGGAGGAGCCAGGGAGGAGACAGAAGGGACTCTGGCCTCCGAGCTGCCGCCGAGCCCCCTTTCTCCCCGACCTACACGATTCAATCTGATCCAATCGGCTCGCACCCACGCCGGTGGATCAGAGAAATTTTGGACGATTGGCTGATTTTGACCCATTCAGAGGATTCAGCCTCAGGCCGCTGGACAGGGTCGGAGAGAACATTGCACATAAATCGCCTCAAGCTGAGAGAGGTCCTCTCAGCACTTCAGAGCTTCATCACGCAGGTCCGAGGTCTTTGTTTGCGATGGAGGAGAACGCGCACTGCCCTCTGTTCTTCTCTCTCTCTCGTTCCCCTCTGGGCGGGGACGCGCTCACAATGGCATGGCCGAAAACCCGTCTGTATGCATTCCCCCCGTTAAAGATTTTGCCGCAAGTGCTGCACAAACTCAGGGAGGAGAGAGCGTCGGTGCTGTTAATCGCCTCTTACTGGCCGAACAGACTGTGGTTTCCCGATCTGCTGGAACTACTAGCAGCTCCCCCGTGGCCGATCCCACTGAGACGGGACCTCCTGTCTCAGGCGGGCGGCTCGATATGGCACTTGAACACCGAATGGTGGAAACTTCATGTGTGGTTGGTGTGCGGGAACCGGTAAGCACGCGCTTATTGTCCCATCGCGTTATGGACACAATCACGGAGGCGCGAGCCCGTTCTACGAGACGCTTGGTAAGCATCCCAGCATCAAAACATACCTACCAGCATATGCAGTTTTTTTCACCAGAGACGGCACCATCTGCACAAGAATAATGATCAACATAAACATATACTATTTAAATACTAATAAAGTGGTGTTATATATGCTTTTATCAGTGTTTTATGATAAATCTGACTAAATACAGTAAAAACACTTGTAATGTTCTAAAAACACAGATTTGTGAGTATTATCAGACTTGAGGATGTTAGAATAAACCCAAAACACACGTGATCGTTGTCATGCAGTGAATCTGGCCAATCGTGAAACAGTCACGTGGTCATCAGAGCTCCTGCAGCCGCTCTGAAGAGTCAGTCGGCTGCTCTCGAATCGCTATTGTGTTACTTTGATGCCACACGTGACAGTCACGAGGCTGCCTCAAATGGACAAAATTTGTAACCGGCATGCACTGCTTCAAGTAAGAATTTTTTGCACATATGCATTAAAATAAATAAATAAACAACTTAATTAAAACATGATACTTTATAAGTTGTGTATCATTAGACTAGACTGTCATGTGTTCATCCTGAATTGTTAGCTGGTGTTAACATTATTGGATTGGTTTGGCTTTACATTGAAATGCATTTTTCATATAATATAACCTAATATATATAATGTTAAACATTACAAAATGATATGTGACAATGCTCAACAATAGTATCAGAGTGCTATGCTTCTTATAAAACCTTTTTACTATAATAATAAATCTACATAAATCTGAATTTGACGATTTTTCATGTCTCTTTTTATTGTATTCAACACTCAATTGTATACTTTGAAAATTTTGAAGATTTTGAAAAAAATGTGTAAAATCCCCTTAAATTATAACATGTTAAAGTGAAAAAATAAAAATAAATATTATGTTCACCATATTGAACCAACTTTTAGTTTTGAGTCCTCCCTGATCAGTAGACAGGTGAAATTATGCATGTTATTATAAATTACAAATAGGTGCAGATATAGGCCATGTTTAACACTAGCACCGCCAGGGGTCGCTGTACACCTAGTCTCGCGTAGCCAGACCTTCAGACTGACGGCTGAAGGTCTGGAATTCATAGCAGCTTTCTTTGGCCAAGGCCCGCCCATAAGGCCGTTTGACCGACATGTCAAACAACCAATCACAGTTCGTTTCGTTCAGCGTCACGTTTCAGGGCGTGGAAATGTCCCCACAACAACAGACCGGCGTGCAACAAGTCAGTCAGCATAGAAAATCAGAGAAGGAGAAGAAAACAAGCAGTAAGTCATTGAT
>JAHKKF010486563.1:0-20633 GCA_019740295.1 Labeo calbasu | reverse complement strand
TAAAATAAAATAAAATAAAATAAAATAAAATAAAATAAAATAAAATAAAATAAAATAAAATAAAATAAAATAAAATAAAATAAAAAGGATTTAATTGTTCAAATTTGGGCTAAGGATGTATTTTATATGTAGCACTGAAGGGACCAAAAGTAAAACAAAAAGAAAAGAAAAGAAAAGAAAAGAAAAGAAAAGAAAAGAAAAGAAAAGAAAAGAAAAGAAAGGATTTAATTGTTAAATGTTTGGGCTAAGGATGTATCACAAATATAGCACTAAAATAAAATAAATATATAAATTAAAATAAAACATACTTTATAAATTAGTCTTATCCTGTACACATACACAAAATATGGTTCTGTATAAAGTAAATAAAAATAATAACAACATGCAAAAATCTGAAAATAAATACTATATAAATGTTTACAAAAAATTTGCAACAAAATAACATTAGTGAACAATCATCTGTTAATTTACTATAAATATTGAGTGAACATCCCGTTTCCCTTAGGGTCAGTTATGGGTTCGGCCATGTTGATAAAGTAAGACTTTCCTTCACATGCCTGCACATTCAAGGCAAGATGGGATGATTTTTAAAGAATTTAAACTAAATGTAGAGGCGATTTGGGTTCAGCTGATAAGTATTTATATATTTTTATGTATTGATCCAACCACTGATGTTCCAGCAAAATTCAGAAGTGGTTAGTTAACATGGGTTTATTTAATCACACGTTGTAGCTACTTTTATATTTGGTCTCCCCAGTCTTAAATATTACATCCTTGCATCAAAAATGGTGGTAACACTTTATTTTGATGGTCCCTTTTGAACATTCTGTTGACCGAAAGAGTGTTAGTAGACTGTCTGCTTAACATATGCTAACTTTTTCTCGTGATGGTCACGCAACAGACATTCTACTGCCTGTAAGTAACTTTGCAAGTACATGTCAACTTATTTTAACCCTCATCCTACCGGTCTACTAACACGAGTTAGTAGATATAACGTTACTTATAGTCAACAGAATGTGTTAAAGGGACCATCAAAATAAAGTGAAACCAAAATTTCCTCACTGCACCAACAGCAGCTCAGACACATCGTTTCAAAGCCACACTCAGCTGTAGCAAGTTCACTCAGCTAATCCCAGTATTTTGCGCTCATTGTGAGCAGGAGTGCTGACCTGCGCGAACATACTGGGACCGTACGCTTTGTGTGCCCTGCTTTCACCCAAAACACTGCGCTGCACTTGCTAGTGAATGGGCTCACAACACCCATGTGCCACTTCTATAGTATGTGCTGAGCTGGCGACCCTGTGGTCTGTCCCGGGAGCCCATCAGAACGCACTTCACGCGCATCGCGCGCACAATGGCGGGGACGCGCCTAGCCGTGCGCGCACGCGGCGGCCGGTATAAAACCGGAGCGCCAGGTTCTCTCAAAGCTCCACGCGAAACCAGCGTTAAGGCGCGTGCCACACTCGAGCTCAGTGACTTAAACGGTAAGAGTCCATATTACACCTCACGGAGCTCATGGCACAATTATACATTTATTACAAACATCTCAGTGTGGCCACATTATGTGAATAGCTTTGATTTATGTAAATCGAACTGTTGTGTTTACGTTTTATTTCTACAATTGTTATTTTATTGAATAAAATAAGGATTTCGGCTAATACACTGATGTTTTAAGTAACTTTTAAAAAAATGTAATAATGATAGAGAACACAGTTCACTTCTAATAACTTTTGTTTTGTTCATTACTAACATATAAACTTATTTTTAATGTCATAATTTGCATCTAATATCATTCATATTTGTTATGTTCTGTTTTTTATGTGTGTGTGTGTGTGTGTTTTTTTTTTTAGATATAAAAGATGTATAGGTTCACTCGATCCGCCATGATGCAGCCCATGATGAACTATGGCATGGGAATGGCTCCTTTCTTCAAGGTAAACACACACATACACTCAATCTCTTTTCAAATACATATGCCTTTAATATATATATAGTAAATTACTATGCTAATACATGTAATAGATCAAAAGAATATTACCTTAATCTGGTTTACAGTTTCCACTTAAGTCATTTGTTTGGGGTGATTACCAGTCAAAAGTTTTTGAACAGTAACATTTTAATGTTTTTTAAATAAGTCTCTTCTGCTCACCAAGCCTGCATTTATTTGATCCAAAGTACAGCAAAAACAGTAACATTGTGAAATATTTTTTACTATTTAAAATAACTGTTTTCTATTTGAATATATTTTAAAATGTAATTTATTCCTGTGATTTCAAAGCTGAATTTTTAGCTGAATATTACTCTAGTCACATGATCCTTCAGAAGTCATTCTAATATTCTGATTTCGGCTCAAAAAACATTTATTATTATTATTATTATGTGGAAAACAGTTGTGTAACAGTTTTCAGGGTTTTTTTGATGAATGAGAGTCCAGAAGAACAGCATTTATCTGAAATAGAAATCTTTTGTAACATTATAAATGTCTTTATCATCACTTTTGATCAATTTAAAGCATGTTTGCTTAATAAAAGTATTAATTTCATTTCTTTCCCAAAAAAGAAACTGACTCCAAACTTTTAAATGGTATAGTGTATAATGTAATGTACTCAACTGTTTTAAATAATGATTATAATAACAACAAATGTTTTTTGAGCAGCAATGATTGATGATTTCTGAAGGATTGTGTGTCACTGACGACTGGAGTAATGATGCTGAAAATGTAGCTTTGATCACAGGAATAAATTACATTTAAAAATATATTCAAATAGAAAACAGTTATTTTAAATATTAAAACTATTTCTCAACATTACTGCTTTTGCTGTATTTTGGATCGCATAAATGCAGGCTTGGTGAGCAGAAGTGATTTCTTTAAAAAAACATTAAAAATCTTACTGTTCGAAAACTTTTGACTGGTAGTGTATATTATAGGAAAACATTTTTTATTTCATTTTATTTCATTTATCACACCACACACTTACCTTTTGTGATTTTGCTCTGCTAGGTGACTGTGTTTGAGCAGGAACACTTCCAGGGAAAATGTCAGGAGTTCACCTCAGAATGCTGCAACATCCAGGAGTGTGGCTTCGACAACATCCGATCTATTCGCGTTGAGAGTGGCGCGTGAGTTCCAGCATTTCTTAACTGAATGTGTGCCTTCGAAGCAACAGTGTGTGCCTATGTTTGACTGGACGTCCTCTCTTTCAATAGCTGGGTGGGTTACGAGCACCACGACTTCCAGGGACAGCAGTTCATCCTGGAGAGAGGAGAGTATCCTCACTGGGATGCCTACAGCGGAAACCTGTCCTACCACGTGGAGAGACTCATGTCTTTTAGACCAGTCTATTGCGCTGTGAGTATTCATTCTCTTTCATATACTCAAAATCTGAAAGGTATATAGTATTTTGTTTTTTATTTAACAAGTGTCCATAATAAGATTCATTGAAATAAAGCAAGTTGCATTGGACTAGTCATGTGATCTCAACATGGTATTCCCAATAGAGCAAGCATATATTATTATATAGTATATATTGCTTTATGCAAACCAGTCTCTTTCTCTCGCTCTTCCCTCAGTCTCACCAGAGCAGTCGCATGACCATCTACGAGAAGGAGAACTTCCTGGGCCGCTGTGCGGAGATGTGTGACGACTACCCCTCTCTGCAGGCCATGGGATGGTGCAGTCCTGAAGTGGGCTCCATGCATGTGCAGTGTGGCGCGTGAGTCTCTTCTCTTCATTTTCTAGATTTTATTTATCTCCTTTTCGGCATGGAATTACCTAACCCTCATTTCTCCGTCCGTGTGTAGTTTTGTGTGTTACGAGTTCCCTGGATACAGGGGAAGGCAGTACATCATGGAGTGTGAGAGGCACAGCGGAGACTATCAGCACTGGAGAAACTGGGGTTCCCACAGCCAGACCCCTCAGATCCAGTCCATCCGCAGAATCCAGCACTAAGAGCTCAGGCTCAACGGGGGACACTACAGCGATCACCCTGCCGCCCGACAAACACACTTTTCACACACTGTTTTTCCTAACAAGTGTCTTTTTATTGCTAGGAACACACGCATCTACACGACACACATACCATCATGTTTTACACGAGGGTGTCGATCACATTTCTTACTTTGACTAATGTCAGGTGCTAAATAACACCCTCCCGAGGTGCTCATAACACAACCAATGCAAACCAAAGCTAAGTTAGGCCATGTCCCTGGAGGGGGACTGGCTGAGAGCAACTCAGGTGTAATGTGTAGAATGAGGACGAAAACATAACAGACAAATAAATACTTAATAAATAAACTTGTGTTGTAGTGAATCAGTTCTGTGCAGTTATTGTGTGTGAGGATGTGTTTTCATTTCATTAGAACCATTCATTAAAATAATATTATGTTATTAATATTAATATAATTACTAGTATTTGACCACAAACAATAGATATACACTACCAGTCAAAAGATTTTTAATGTTTTTAAAGATTTCTCTTCTGCTCACCAAGCCTGAATTTATTTGATCCAAAGTACAGCAAAACTGTAACATTTTGAAATATTTTTACTATTTAAAATAACTGCTTTCTATTTGAATATATTTTAAAATGTGATTTATTCCTGTGATCAAAGCTAAAATTTCCGCATCATTACTCCAGTCTTTAGTGTCACATGATCCTTCAGAAATAGTTATATGCTATTTTATATGCTATATTATTATCAATATTTAAACAGTTGAGTACTTTTTTCAGGATTCTTTGATGAATAGAAAGATCAGCATTTATCTGAAATAAAAAGTAACATTAACACTATACCATTTAAAAGCTTGAATGATAGAAATTAATACTTTTATTTAGCAAGGATGCTTTACATTGATCAAAAGTGATGATAAAGACGTTTATAATGTTACAAAAGACTTATATTTCAGATAAATGCTGTTCTTCTGAACTTTCTAATTATTGAATAAACCTGAAAAAACTCTACTCAGCTGTTTTTAACATAATAATAATAATGTTTTCTAAATAGCAGAATATTGGAATGATTAGAATGTTAAAACTTCAGCTTTGGAATCACAGGAATAAATTACATTTTAAAATACATTCAAATAGAAAACAGTTATTTTAAATATTAAAAATATTTCAAATTTTTACTGTTTTTGCTGTACTTCAGATCAAATAAATGCGGTTAAGATTTGCTATATAATATATTCACGATTATCGACAATATAACCAATTATGCAGCTGAAATTTGCTATATTGTACATATTCCTTAATGCGAGTTAAGGAATAAGGATGTACTTATATACCCACTTTTTAACATATAACTGGGCAATAATATAGTTAACCAGTAACCAACAATTATTTTTACACAAACAATTCTTACACTATACATAACTAGGTACTGTACACTAAGATTTTTGTTTGTTAACATTAAGATTTTTAATTGCTTTTAAAGTATTGTTTATTTTCTAATACATTTTTAAAATCAAAAGTTGTATGTTAACGTCACATAATGCCCTGTGAACTAACCTTAACAAAAACACGCATTTCTCACTGTTAGTGTATGTTAGCTTATGCGTTAACTTATTTTAGCAAATGAGACCTTATTGTAAAATGTTACCCACGATTATTTTGTATTATTGAGTTATGCCGTCCCCTCTTGAACATCACGAAACCCATATTTAAAAACAAAAACCACCAAGGTTGGATCCATGTCTTTTAATCCTGAAAATGGCTACAAAAGATAGCAAATGTCAAGAAAACTTTGCATGCATTAATAGCAGTCTCAATAATTATAAGGCACGGTTGTGACACAAATCAACAACTTTTAACATTCAGAACTCAAATCTATAAAAATTACTGATGCCTGAAACTGAAGCCACCAAAGTCGAAAGAGCAAATACTGTCAACTGTCACACTTGTGTGAACACTGTGTTGAATTATACACAGGGAAAAGGTACCACGTTCTACATCTTTGATCATTTGAAATAGTATTTCAAATGCGCACCAACACACATTCAGAACTTCAATGCTAAACAGTAATAAACAGTAACAGAAATTGCTACAGGCTTAACTGGATCCTAAACTTATTACATCAATCTCGTTATCTTCATCACTGTCCTCCTCCCCTGTGCTGAGCACAATATCTGCAGTGACTGGCAGCACAGAGAAAGACTCAGACAAAGAACTGGAGACCTCCACAACATCAACATCCTCATCTGAACTGGCTACTGACTCTTGTGCGTTTCCAAGTTTCTTAAGAGGTGTGGTGGGGTCTTGTGCATGTGAGACAAAAGGCTTGTCTGTCGTGTTTCTGAGCACACCTTCTGTGCTGCATCTTTGCAAAGGAGAATCACTGAGAGAGTCAGCAGTCTCAAATCTTGCTCGGCTGTAACTGTCCTCCATCAGACTCTCTCCTTCTGACATGCTGCGACCTATGAAAAAATAATAATTACAAGAGATTGTGTTTTCACAGCACATCATCAGTTGGCCATATTGGCGGCACAGAGTGTAAACAATACCACAGAACTGAACGAAACTCGCATATTTTGCTGATTATAGCTGCTGAAAAGAGTCAGTTATTGTCATGTTTTGGGCTGTACTAATCAGTCAGACCGGGAAAAACATTTGGAGTACTATAGACTGCCAAAAGTTATAACAAATCAAGGAGAAGAGTTGGTCAAACTGAGGAACAAAATGTGTTTGTTGTTGGTCAAACTAAACCAGGATTTCCAGGGCAAGAATCTTGACAACTTTTGTGTTTGTTCTTATCATTTCCAGTCAGGTAGGTGAAATATTAGGCTAATATGTTAATACTGCAATATCAAATTATTAATGTGTAAATCTATAATATCTTTTCTTAATAACAAATCTAAAAAAACGAAAGTGGTTGTTACAGTTAACTAAAGCTAAAGATTTTTGTTAATCAAAATAAAGCTGAAATAAAGTGAGCACTAGATGGCAGCAAAGATAATCTGTATGTAAAACAGGGGAAGGGACCATTAACAATTAAATATCCAAATCTCTAATATTATCAGAGAACTGAATTATCTTGAGCTCTTACCATTAGCTGATGGCTGATTCTGCTGAAGAAAACGGTTCTTCTGCTTCTGCTTTATTCTTCCACTTTTTTCCTCATCTTTTTGGTTCATTCTGCTTTTATTTTGCCCTTCAGCCCTGATTCTAGTATTCTTCTCTTTAGTCCCAGTCATTTTCACCTCAGCTCCACTTACTTTCGTATTTGTCAGCCTCTCCTTTACTTTCTGTTTTTTCACAGTCCACATTCTGTTGCCTTTTCTCTTGTGCTCTTCCTCTCTCTTCTGATGATTTTCCAAGATCTTTTTCATCAACTCAAAAGCAGAAAGAGCTGGACGGGACCCAGTGGATGTATTCTTTGTATCTGACTGCTTGGGTTGTGAACTCCCAGTACAGCACGGCAGCTTTAACGAACTTCCTTCTAGAAGAGTCTTGGTTGTGTCACTTTTATCATGTCCCACTTGTTTCTTTTTTCCTTTGTGAGCATGCAATTCAGAGGATTTTGACTGATCTGAAGTCTTCGGTAATGTCTTTGTTGTTTGTGTGACACACTTCACGTTGTGGCCACTAGTTGTTTTTATGTCATTGCTTAATGCGCTCGCAACGCCGCAGCTCGAGTCAGCTTTGCTGCTGGTGCGCTTTTCCTCACTGTGCGGCCTGCTAGTTTTTTTCTTTTTCTTCTTTGGTAGAGGAGCCTCTACCTTCGCCTTCTCTGATTGTTCTTTGTTTCTTTTTCTCCTCCGTTTAGCTGGGAGCTCATCTTTCCAAGGCAGTTCTCCAAATACATCCAGCTTCCTCTTCCTACTTTGGCTCCTGGTCATCCTGCCCGATTTAGGATTCTGTGAACTTTGCCGTCCTGTTGATTTCTCCACTTTCACACCTGACACCTGCCACAAACACGATGGCTTCTGTGGTCTACGAGTTGATGATACTCGTGGTCTGTTAGTGGATGACGAGGTTTTTGATGTGTTCATAGAAGTGCCATGTGCATTTGATGATTGTGTGTGGACTGTGTAATTCTGTCCGCAGGTCTGGGTTCCATCCGATATGTTAGGCACCATCCCATCTTGAACATCTGAATCGTATATACCGACATGTTGCTCAAACGTTCTCAGAAAACTATCAAGTATGTCAGTCAGCTCACCTTCAGACTGGGGTTGGGTTATACCCAGATCCGAGATCTTAACTGAGGACTGTGTTCTTGTTTGATCCATGTTGGAATCTACAGTTGCAGTATTTGTTATTCCAGTTTGATTGCTGGGCATAAATGGGAGCTGCGCAATGACGTCATCTATAAGCCAGTCTATTGGCTGAGCAAGGCTGGTCTGATTAGCAGCTGGGAGAGCTGCAGTGTGCATCATGGATGGAGCTGGAGGGTTTATAGTTTTCCGATCAGGTTGTGAAATTCCATTGAAATTTTGGGGTACAGGTGGTTCGGGCAAAGGACGTTTGCGGGGACGACCTCTTCGACGTGGAGCTGTATTCTACAGAGAAAGAGACAATTATTTTTATTCCGTGAACATCAGAGTAACTGCTTAGTTGCGATTATAAGTTTGAAAGGGTCATATCATACATGAATATTTTTATATGTATATACTTTTCATTTAATTTAAAAGTAGATAGCGGTAAGATTTTTTTGATGTTTTAAAAGACATTTCTTAAGCTCATCAAGGCTGCATTTGTTAAAAGACTATAGGAAAAAAACTGTAATATTGTGAAATATTACTATAATTTTAAATAATTGTTTTCTATTTTAATATATTATAAAATGTAATTTATTTCTGTGATGCAAAGCTGAATTTTCAGCATCATTACTCCAGTCTTCAGTGTCACATGATTCTTCAAAAATCATTCTAATATGCTTTGGTGCTCAAGTAACGTCTTACTATTATCAATGCTGAAAACACTTGTTGCTTAAAGGGAAAGTTCATCCCAAAATGACCATTCTGTCATTAATTACTCACCCTCATGTCGTTCCAAACCCATATGACTTTCGTTAATCTTCAGATCACAAATTGAGACATTTTTGATTAAATCCAAGAGCTTTCTGACCCTTTGAGGTTTTTAAAATCAGTGGTTCAACTGTAATGTTATGAAGCTACGAAAATACTTTTTTGTGCGCAAGGAAAACAAAAATAACTTTATTCAACAATATCTAAACAATTTTCTGAGGTTACTACCAGGGTTGCCAGGTTTTCACAATAAAACCCACCCAACTGCTATCTCAAAACAAGCCAAAACTAGCCCAGTCGAGGGGGGTCCCCCTGGTAAAATTTGCATTCCAGGGGCTAAATATCACGTTATTGGGATCACTTTAACCCGCAGACATGAAAAAACAACCTGCGGCAACAGTATTAAAGAAACCCAACTGTGCGGGAAAACCACAGACTTGGCAACACTGGTTACTACCTTTCTGGGCCTTAAACATGGTAGTACTGTCGCTGTCTATACTGGGTCAGAAAGCTCTAAAATTTCATCAAAAATATCTTTATTTGTGTTCTGAAGATGAACGAAGGTCTTACGGGTTTGAAACAACATGAGGATGAGCAATTAATGACAGAATTTTCATTTTTGGGTGAACTATCCCTTTAATATTATTGTGTAAACTGTAAACATTGTTTTTCATGATTCTTTGATGAATAGAAAGTTCTAAAGAAGAGCATGTATTTAAAATACATCTTTTGTAACATGTCAGTTTTATTTAATTTAATCCATTGTTAATTGTCTGACAACAAACTATTTGATATTTTAAATGCAACAGTGCATTCATCTGCCAGACACTGAAAAAGTTCTGAATGAGACCTTTAGTATCACTGAATGGACTTTTTGGTTCTGAGAGGATGTTTTGAGTATTCGAAGTTACAGTATATCTCATGTTTTATCCAAAAGAAACACTTCTTAAGCTCAGTAAGGAAAACTAGATCATGATATGACCGATTTAAATCATTCATTCAAACAGAAGTAAATAAACACCAAAGATTTTTGTTATTTTTATGTCATACCTCCTTATCTGAAGATGTCATGAGACACCTACCTGACACACTGGTTCTACCAATCTGCCTCTGCTCCCTGCCTTTCTTTCTCTGGGTCTCCGTGATGAAGACCTGCCTCTCTCTCCTTCCTCCTTCATTGCTCCTCTGCCTTGTCGTCTCCGTTTAAGGCTCTCTTGATTCTTGAACATTTGTCTGGTGTCTAGCATCCTGCCAACCCTACCCCCACCTTGCCCCATCCTGGCCGACCCCGCCACTCTTCCGCACCTATTCATATTTTGCCCTCTTTTACAAACACTCAATCCTTCTCCCTTCAAAGCAAAACCTCCGCGTGCCCCCCGAGCCCTTGTCGCCCTTCCTTCGGTTTTGACATTCCCTCTCATCCCTCTCTGACTCTGCTCCCTTTGCCCTGCACCCTGCGCGATGTTAGTGTCTAGAAAGTAATTGATAAAACCTGGGATATTGTTCTCAAACTGTGAAAATGCTTCTAAAACACACTCCTCACCCTCTGAAATGCCCCCCAATGCTGGCTGGCCCTCAACATTTGTACTACGAGAAGGGTAAGGGTGAGGTGGCAGTGGGGTTGGAGGCTGTTGGTATGAAGATGTAGGGGGACATACGTAGACCTGGGGCAAGCAGGCCGGTCCATTTGCTGTGGGATACATGGCGCTTTCAGGGACCACGTCCATGACTTGAAAGGAAGGCAATGGTATGTTGTCTGGATTACCCTGGACATTCTGAACTGTGGCTAGGGTGATATCAGTGCCATCGGTGTACGTGCAAAACCCCTGTTCGGTCCTCCAAGACGACGTCCCAATCAGATTAACACTTTCAATGTTCTTTTGACATTCAGGAGGAACAGTCTCAGTTTGACACTCTCCATCCGCCACCTCTTTCATGCACTCTGTCTGTGTGTTTTGCTCAGTTGACGGCCTCTTTGGTACTTGCTGAGGTATGTCGATGCCTAGTTTGCAGGCTGCTGACAGGACTTCCTCTTTGTCTTCATTCAGCTGACCGGAGTACAGCAGACTGACCAGATTGAGCAATGTACAGGCCTCCACAGCTTGGACTTCAATCAGTCTCCTCTGTCCATTTCGGGTTGATGGCATGGCTGACAGAGCACCACAGAGCCAAGGACTGAAGGCAGACAACACACAGCTGTGTACGGGCACTGACACACCTGGACAGGAGTGGAGAAAGTACAAACATCATGAAACATGGAAAAAACTGATTAATGAGCAGAGGATGTGCTTTCTATGATAGGGTTACTGCAAGTATTATGAAGGTACAGTTGCAATCAAAATTATTCAACCCCCCCAGAGACAAATACAATTGCATCTATAACAGATTACTGGCATATTAAAAGTTACAGTGTTAATATATAATGTAATATTTTTAAATTGTAGTCTGTCACTTATTTGTATGGTGGAAAACAAAATTGTCTTAAAACACAATTAAACGTTTAGAAACTCTATTAGAAAACAGAATTAGCTTGAGCTTTTACACATACATACATTTAGCCCATGCATGTGCTGAAGTTTGAGTAGCTAATATGACAGTCAACAGAGCTCTCACAAAAGCTATAGAGAATCTAGAGAAGAAATTATTTTATTACTTTAGAAGTCTAAGGCTATATAACAACTGAGGAAAAACCTGCAATGTACAGCCAAAGACTTTCAAGATGACCCAATGAAAGGTGGAAAAACATTTCAATGCAGAGTATTATATAAACACAAGACAAGCACGGCTTTCACGTTGGGGCATTTTGCCGGTTGCCACTCGACCAAGAGAACATAAAATGCTGACTTGAATATCCTGATATTAATTTGGATAGACCTGTGGAGTTCTGGAAGAATGTTTTATGATGTGACCAAACTGGAACTTTTTGGGCCCAAGGATCATCTGCAAAACTTATGAGCAGAAGAACACCATCTTCATGTTCAAAGATGGAGGTGGGCCAGTCATTTTATGGGGGTCTTTTACTGTTGCAGGAAGTGGAAATCATGACTGTATGAAGGATATCATGGATTCTTTAAAGTCAGGCCATTTTGGCAAGAATTGTGATGCCTTTGGTGCAAAGACTGAAGCTGATGATCAGTGGACTTTCCTGCAGGACAATCATCCCAAAGTAAACATCCAAATCTACTTATGCTTGGTTCAGGGATCAAGTCATGGAATGTTTTCGAGGGGCCTGTTCAGTCTCCAGATGAATAATTAATTTCGATTGCAACTGTATATTGAACACTTTTAAATATGTAAACAATGCCATTTAACACTTTCTGCTCTGATTTAAGACACTGTATGAGATGTCAAACCTCGAGTCTGCAGCACAATGTCACAGAACTCTGCCCTGCTCTGCTGTTTCTGCAGCTCTTTCACGAGGAGCGTCTCGAACGTCAACATCTGTGACAAACGAAGACATACACAGATACAAATGCAAAGCATTGTAAAAAATTGAATGATGCGTTTTTTCGTGTAGCTGTGCAGGCTACAGACACCTGTTATGGTGTCGGGATCGTGCACGCTGATCACATGGGAGTCGTGAAATGTGCAAACAGTTGTTAACATGATTTACTTTTCATAAAATTATAAATAGACAAATATTTAATTGTGTTTAAGCGACTACAAACGTTCCATGCTTGATATTTAAACCAGTCCAGTAGCCAACAGTCAAAACAGTCTTATAAAAGCTAACTTCTGACCTTTTGTCGTTATTACATTAGAAAATGCAATAACGGCTGTTGTTTATCCAATTTTGTCTCTCCTGTTTGTGTCGAGATCACTGGATTTGAAGAATGGTCGCACGTGCATCACTACAAACTCGTGGAGCTCTGCTCGTTTGCGCAAATTGCCGCGCCGAACTGACTCAAACATCTCTAGCGGTGCTCTGTCTGATTTTTCGAGTATTTGGCTTTCTCTCACACACCTTTTTTTTTTATTATAGCTGCACACGTGATGTTTTTTGCGTCCGAGTGATAGTGGGAGAGTGGAAAACTGCCACAATATTTACATTTCACACACAAAAAAAAAAAGTTAGTGGCGCTTGAATGTGTTCTGACTGGTTGCTATATAGATGTTTATAGTATATTTCTTTTACTATTATTGTTCATTTTATTATTTAATTAATTATTATTAATTATAATTATGCATCAAAAATAAAATTACTAAAAAGGGCATTTAAATAAAATTATGCGTTGTTTTACCTTATTCAACTACTGGATAAAGTTGGGTTTAGATTTAAACCATCTGCACTTGTAAATAAAACAACTTTTCAAAACATAAGGGTGTTAAAGGTATTTGCGGTGACAAAGACAATTCTGATGACCATTATTATTTAATACTTCTTTGTTTTATTTATTATGTAGTATATGTGAAATATTGTTGAGACAAAAAAAAAAATACAAAGAAAATAAAACGACACATAACTGACAGCTGATTGACAACCATAGCGCACCAATAAAAGCGCTTTGGCAAATCATGTGGGCCGAAACATCGCGAGATTTTTGTTATCCACAGAGGTCGCGAGGTCGACTCAGCTGACCAACCTCTCGTTCTTTATTCCGGAGTGAGACGCGTGCGCCCCGAGCGGTGGTAATAAAGCCGAATTTTACCTTCTCACAAAACCTTATAATCTACAACACATCGCAGGTATTGATACATTTCATATGACTGTTTTGTTAGTGGAAAAATTGCGCAGAAGATGCAGGTATTTCAGGGCTGTCAGTGGTTGTAGTCATTGGCTGTGTGAAGAGTTAGCTTGTCGGCTACATTGTTAGCTCCTCTGGGTAATGAAGTGTTCTAGATTTTTCTTTCAACTGAAATTAATAGCTTACTTAATAACTACTTGATGGACTATACTTCTGCTTTTATTAACGTATTAAAAAAACTTAGTGACAACTGACAAGTGATTAATATTATTTACAAATCTGTAATTGTTGCCGGTTGATTTTTCAAGTGTCATGATTAACGTTAGTCAGTCAGCATTTACACTGACAAGTGTAACGCTAGTCCTGCTTTGAGTGGACATTATGAATGTATCTCCTACTGATTTGTAGTAGTGCCTTGATGATAAACAATACCATTTTTTTCAACAATTTATTGTAAGGAAGCTTCATGTTTAAATAAGCATTTTTAATAAGCATCGAGCTAGTAAGTGCTAATGTGCTTGTGTTTTGCCCACAACCCCCACACCTGGCAAACTACACAAAGACTAACTGCTTAAGAAGTGTTTCAGGCTTTAGAAAGATTAACTAAAGTCACTTTGTCCCTTTCTTCATTCCTAGAGTTAATAAACAACCTTGGTGGATAAATATGTGATGTGTATGTTCTTATGTACTGCTTGTAAGCTTATTATGTTTATTTCTCCCAAGAAATAGAGCATTGTAATATTTGAAAAATGGCAGACACAGAGCAAAGGAGTCCACCTCCTCAGATTGGACCAATGGTAAGTGCCATGACTTTTTAGGTTTGATATATTTCTGTTAAGTACTAATCAATGACCTGAAACAAAAAACACTGCTACTTTTATTTTTTTTTTTAGAATATTTGTTATTGTTTGTTATGACTCATGATCATATTAATGTATTGCAGCAATTTCTCTTGAGTAATAAGCTGGAAACGGCTATGTGGCTGTCACGGCTGTTCACTGTCTACTGCTCCATCATGTTCATTCTGCCACTGCTTGGGTGAGTCATGTTCTTTTACAAGGCACTTTCACGAGCTTCTTTACCATCTTGTTTTGTTCTGGGTGCAACTTTTGTGTTAAAGACCCACAATGGTATCCATTTGCCAAAAATCGGAACTACAAAAAAAAACAAAAAACTTTGAGGTTCATGTAAGAACAGAAAACCTCTATTGTAGCTTGTCAGAGACAAGAAAAAAAGTCTTGTTTGATGTGGAACTCAACTAGGATAAAATGGATTTTACCTTGGATGATCTCAATTTCAATCTCAAAGTCTCAATTTCAAGTAAACTTTAGTCTCAAAATTCAAAATGTCATAAGTTCTCATGTGTTTCATATTTGAACAAAATTCGTACAGCCTTTCCAAAACACATCTATGTGTTAAAACTTTGTATGCATATTCATGCAATTTGAAAATTTTGCGTGGGTCAGATTGATGCCAACTCTTCTCACTTGAAAGAAGATTTATTAGAAGAAGACGAATTTATTTTTTTCTGTCCAGGCCTCAAGCAGCTACTAACTTCTATCAGAGGGCATTGCTGGCAAATGCTTTGACCAGCGCTCTGCGATTGCATCAGAGACTTCCTCACTTTCAGCTGAGCAGAGCTTTCTTGGCCCAGGCCTTGCAGGAAGACAGCTGCCACTACCTCCTCTACTCCCTCATCCTAGTTAACTCCTACCCCATCACAAGTATCCTTTCTCAAAGACCCCTTCTTTTGGAAATATTTTAGGTTGGGGCTAGAAGGGATGCATCTATCGCCAGATTGTCCTACCAGGGCTTACTGGGCATGTGCACCTCAATATTGTGTCGCCTTTTTTTGCTAAACAACAAAAAATTACTGTATTTGCATTACTGTAAGGACAGGTTTTGGGTTGGGGTAAGTGTAGACCAGGAGTGTCAGACTCAATTCCTGGAGAGCCGGAGACTTGCGGAGTTTAGATTCAACCCTAATTAAACACACCTGATCCAGCAAATCAAGTCTTTCAGGCTTATTCGAAAACTACATAGTATATGTGTTGGAGCAGGGTTGGAACAAAACTCTGCAGGGTTCCTGCTCTCCAGGAATTAAGTTTGACACTCCTGGTGTAGATTTTAATAAAACACAGTCTGATAGATAATTGATAGATAATTGTACCCTCTCTAGCCACAACCAATATCTTGGGACTTTTTTCTTGTGTTATGGCATCATTTTGTCTTTATGTATCCTTGACTTTTGTTCTCAGTGAGCATTTTTCCAGTGTTCCTCTTCTCACTTCTCCATGCCACCACCTACACTAAAAAAGTCCTTGATGTAAGTCTCTGCCTTTTTCATTTTTTATTGCCAAGATGTGTCTAAATTCCATCCTGAATTTGTCTCTGTTTCGTCTGTTTTCAGACCATGGGTCCAAACAGTCTTATGTTTGTGAGGAACTTTTTGAACAAACTCACAGCCAACCAGCAGAACATCCTAAAGTTTATTGCTTGCAATGAGATCTTTTTGATGCCAGCCACAGTCTTCATGCTCTTCAGGTGAGGCCCGACATTCAGCTGTTTTGTCCGGTGTTACCTTTTTTTTTTTTTTCCCAACCCTGAAAATCCTGACATGAATAGTCAAAAAATAATAAATAAAATAAAATATACATATATTAATGGAGATATTTATAGAATAATCTATAAAAAAATTAATTGCATGTTAAAGGAGAATATGGAATTCGTATACAAGGAGGGGAAAAAGCGGCTCAGGCCAAACTTTTTGTTTGGTGTAGATGTTATTTACACTGCAATTCAAAAGTTTGGGATTAGTAAGATTTTTTTTATTTTAATGTTTTTAATGGTGTCTCTTATGCTCAAGGCTGTATTTTTTTTTTTTTTTTTTTGATCAAAAATATATAAACAGTAATATTATTGCAATTTCTAATATTGGTTTTCTTATTTTAACTTTTTGTTTCTTTGTTGAATAAAAAAATGTTAAAAAGAACAGCATTTATTCAAAATAAAAATCTTTTCTAGCAATATAAGTCTTTACTATCACTTTATGTCCATTTAACACATCCTCGCTGAAAGTATTAATGTCTTTTAAAAAAAAAAAAAAAAAAAAAAGGAAAGAAAAAAATTTACTGACCCCAAACCTTTGAATAGCAGTGTATATTGTAACACAAAAATTATATTTTGAATAAACGCTGTTCTTTTTAGCATTTTATTTATCAAAGAATTCTGAAAGAGATATTACTGGTCCAAAAAATATAAAGCAGCACAACTGTTTGCATATTAGATCGACTTCTGAAGGATCATGTGACACTAAATACTGGAGTAATGATCACATGAATAAATTATATTTTAAGTATATTAAATGTTATTTTATATTGCAATAATATTTCACAAAATTACAGGTATTTTGATGAAATAAATGCAGCCTTGATGAGCATAAGAACTTTTAAAAAAAAATATATAAAAAGTCTCTCTGTTCCCAAGCTTTTAAACAGCAGTGTATATGGTCATAAAAAGATTAAATTCTGATAGCTTGTGATATGTATCAGTAAGATCTTTGTGATATTGTAGCAGACTTCTAATGTAAAATGCATATTAATATTAGTTGTCAAACTAAATCTCCCAATAATGTTTTAGTGAGATTATATTTATATACTTAGTTTTCTGTTGATGATTGAAAAATGTAAAAATAAACTTTCCTTAAAAGGCTGATTTATCATATTCGATACTCACATTTTGATGAATTTTTTTCCCCTAAAAATTAATGTATGGATCATCAGATAAACCTAAATCATTTTAGTCCAGTAAGTGATCATCTTAAAATATTACTAACAATATACAAGTTTTACTTGCATTCACTTTCACAGCAGATAGTACCACAACCTGAAGGGAGACATTTTTAGACAGTTTGATTGTTGCTAAAACGTATAATCAATATAACGTTTATATGTATAAACATATAAACAGAAGACTTAGTGGATTGTGCAAGCATTTTCAGCTAAATTTGTGTCAAATATAATACCCTAGGCTTTATAGGGTTAAACAAAAGTAGTATTTTTTTTTTTTTTTTTCTGTTAAAAAGCATGATTAAATCCATGCTGTGTTTCTTGTACTAAGATGGAATGATGTTTGATTTGTGATTCACAGTGGCCAGGGAAGCTTGCTTCAGCCATTCATCTACTACAGGTTTCTCACTCTGCGCTATGCCTCAAGACGCAACCCATACTGCCGGTAAGAATCTTGTATTTTATGTACACACAGAGTAGTGTTTATTGTACACATGCACACTTTACCCAAAATATGGGGTAATGCATGTTATTCTCATTTCCATAAAAAATGAATAAATCGAGCCAGTTATAAGCTCAGTAGTTTTTAAATGAATAGTAAATGTAGTATTAATCCTGAGCCCATTATTATTGTTCTCCGTGTTATTGTGATTTTTGTGGTTTTGTCCTGTCAGGACTCTGTTCACGGAGCTGAGGATTTTACTGGAGCATTTTGTGATGAAGCCCAGCTGTCCTGCCTTTTTCAGGAGGATGTGCCTCAACAGCATTGCCTTCATTAGCCGCCTTGCTCCCACCGGAGTTTAACTAACACACACATACTACTACACACAGTTCACAGATTGGGACAGTTTCAAGATTGACTTACAAACAAGATGGCCAAGTCTGATCACTCAGAGATGGATGTCCTCCTCTGCACTGAGGCATTTGCTATGTTTGGAGAGACTATCAATCTGACAGACTACATCCAAAAAACAAAACAGCAAGAAGATGTATCTCCGTGCCCAGTTGTCTGATAAGGGGTACAACTGTTTTCAGTTCATTAGAGCTTTTATATTCATATTGATTTTCAGGGGGTGGAGAAGGAGCCCCTGAGATGTTTAATCTTAACTGCTAGGGTTAATAGATATAGCTCTTAATAGCTTGTCTTTCTAATGAAATACCACAAAGTTCAGCTGTCATTAGGCTTGTCTGTTCTTTAGTTTGATTCCATTTTTATATGTTCTTGCTAATTTTTTTTTTTATTGTACTGGATTACCTTGAAAATCGTCATGAACCTTGCCCCAAGCCTTTCCCAATAGTTGACAATGATCTGAATGCCATTTGAGTTCAAGAAGTTTCAAATGTTACTTGAGGAGGCCTTTTTCACGTGAACAGATGTCTGAGGTGTTGTCAAATATTCTGTGAATCTCATCTATTTCATAGAGCCCTATACACAACTGTTCTTTGCCTTCAATGTTATTTATTGTCAGGGCAAGTTGTAACTGCATTTGAGAATTTTTTTGTCAATTATTTGCTTGTTCATGGCATGTTGTCACTATTTATTGCCTCTGTTTATAACTATGGTCTATGTAGATGAATAAAATCAAATATGATATTAAATTGTAACTACCCAATTGTGATGGTTTAAGTTCAGATTTTAAAGCGCTAAACTGTCTTTACTGAACAACGTAGAGCTGTGATGTAGCACCAATAATTTAAAATACCAAGACTAATGTAAAAGATTTTTTTAATATATTGAAATATATTTTTGGAAAATGTTACTGTACTGGCAGTATAGTGAAGATGTTACTGTGTCATTACCAATATAACTTGCTCATTTTTAACATTAAAATACAGTTAAGCAGGGATAAAGACATGTGAAAGATTTATGGGGTGAGTTTCCTCTGGTATAAAGGATCAAATCTGACAAATTGTGGTTTGGTTGTATTTGCTAATATGGCTATTGTATCTAGTAGCAGCGATATATATTTTAGTGAAAGACTGCCACTTAATGAATTTGCTTAAATTCTAATGAAAAACATTACGTAGTACTTAAAAGCAACAACACTTAAGGTCGTATTGAGACCATAACTTTTGCATTCCCATTTGTTTCAATAACACACAAGCATTTTGCAAAAGAATAGAAGTAAAAAGATTTAGACTTAAGATTTGTCCATTCAGCAGTGCTTACTAACTTTAGTAAATAATTACCAGGGTAAGCAACCGTTTTTATAATGTACTGTTTACATTAACGCTGTAAATCCAAGGTGAAAGTCCGTGTAAAGCAATATTAAATGTTTGTCACACCACAGAAAAACGTGTTATTAACCACCAAGGAAAGTTTGAATGATAAAAACCGCCAAGTAAGTTCGCAACATTTTGAATAAATAAGCAATATTCTCTACACGTTCGCTGTCGTTTTTTTTTAAATAAACGTTTAATTTTTTATAAAGAGACCGAGCTGTTTCGTAAATTATCTCAACCAAGTAATATGTATTTACGTGACAAAGACACTGTAGGCTGTAGTAACTAACGTTAATGACAGTAACTCGCAATTGTGATGGTTTAATTTAAGATTTTGAAGCTATACAGAGTTTTTACTGAACAATGTTGATATGTAATGATTTAAAATACCAAGACTACTGTAAACGATTGTTTTAGGATTTTTTCCTTCTACACCTTAAAAATGTTACCGTTTTGGCAATGTAGTGGACCTTTATCTCACTTCCTATATCCGGTAAGCGAAGCAGTGCATCCCCACTTCCGGTCCCATCGCAATGCAATTAAAACTAATGGGAGAATCCTCTCTTTCCTTTCTTTCGCCGGTGTTACTGCAGTGTGTTTGGCTGCTTTTATTCTAAACAATGACACACTGCCTCAGTTTTCACGATTTCCTGACACAACACGGATGAGATGCTTGGGATGAATAATTAAGGTCCTTCTAAAATATTACGCGGGAGCACGTTCGCGTGGAGTATGCATTTCGAAACTGAGGATGTTTAGGCCTACATCTCATATCACCTGCTGAAATGTTCCTATTAATATATTTCTCTTCCAAATGTGCATTCTGAATAAATAAATTTAACCTGCTGCAGTCAAATTTGTCTTCTCATTAACAATGTTTTTCTCATCATATTTTATACCTGTTTACATTAAAATACATTTTAAATAAACACCCTTACTAAATTAACCATGGATTTACTATAGTAAATGTAG
>JAHKKF010486532.1:0-16912 GCA_019740295.1 Labeo calbasu | reverse complement strand
TGCTTTTGTTTTTATATTTTCAGTTTTCATTTTAATTTTAGCAATTTTGTTTGCTTTTGTCATTATTTATTGCCGAGACAACATTTATTATTGACAACATTTAACATCTAATTTTTATTTACACTTTATTATTAATTAATTAATTAATGTTTATTTTAAAAATAAATTCCAAAACTAAATTTTTAATAGATTAAGCTATCAGTAACACTCGTGCACAGTAATGCATATGTATGCTAGCTGGAGTTGTTGGTGAGATTGGCACACAGGGTTGTGTGGTGAAGTAGCATATGGCACTGAGCGTGCATTGACGATGCTAGCGTGGCTAATGCAGCTTGAGCCCCAGGGTTGGTGCATATGGTTGGATGGGAGACTGTGCCATACGGAACCAGAGGCACTGAGCAGGCATAAACAACGCTGGACAACTTGCACAGCCTTGGCCCCCGGGCTGGTTGGATAGGAGTTTATGCCATATAGCACCATGAGCATGACAAGTATGGCATATATAAGCATATATAAATAATATACAAGCCAAATGCTAATGTGCATGAATATTTCATGATGCTATTTAAAAGCATGCTAATTTATACGAACATTTGGAAGCCAAACATGTCAAGAAAATACCTGACGATCCTGGGGAATGTGTAGAAGGTCCCGGTGAGGGATTGGTGGGCCCTACAGCAGGATATGAACTAGCAGAAATATATCGACTGAGGATGTTATCCAGTGTGCTTGAGCCGGCATCTTCAAGCTGGAAATTACAAAAACAAAATTTGTTTTTCCAACACATGAGCTCTAAATCAATTCAGCTTTGTTTAATTTTGCTTCGGTTAAGGAAGCGTCTGTTATATAAAGAACAATAATAGCATAGGGATCGTCTTTGTCTCGTTGCCTGAGGTGCCTTAAACGTAATTATGTTAAGAACATTTATTGCATTTAGGCCCAAAGTTATTACATTTAAATGCTTTATTAAATTTAGGCCCAAAAGTTATTACATTTATGCTCTTTATTACATTTCCACCCGATTATTAGATTTGTATCCTCATGATCATGCGTTCTGGGGTTTGAACTTACAACCTTTGGGTTACCAGGCCAGATCTTTAACTACTAAGTCATTCCACAACATCTAACACTCTGACGATCAGTCTAAGAAAATGCAATAGTAAAGTTACCTGAATGGGAGGGATGTCGGGCAGGCAGGGCAGGTTTTCGGGGTTGGTGACTGATGGTATGAGCTCTATGGGGGCGACAACAGGACTAGTGGGGCCGCGGTGAATGTGCGCATTGGCCATACTGGCACTGGTGGGACTGGTGGGGTTGGCAGCACTAATGTTGTGTAGCGACGCCACAGGGAAAGGCCCAGCATGCCCAGGATTAGAGTGCTATGAGTGGGGGAAAAAGGGAAAGTGTTGGAAAACAGCAGGTACATTTACTTTTTTCTGAACATGGAATATGTAATTTTTTAGTAGTACTGCGTAAAAGGCAAGACAATTTACTCATTTATTTTTCCTCAAACAAAAATGGGGGGGAAAAAAAAGGAAAATGACGTACAGTTGGACATCTAAAAAACCCTTTTACCCTAAACCTCTATATTAAAGACATTGAATGTCTTTATAAATATAATTACAGTAGGAATAAGAATGCGTAAGCAGTGCTGAAAAATAATTAAATGCTAATAAACATTTAATATTACTCAATACTTACTCAAATAATGACACTAGATGTGTTAAAACTTGCTGGTTAAAGTATTAAAATAATTTTTTATTTACTGGTTTAATAAATTATTTACATGTAATAATGTATTGTAATAGCAATTAAATTATTAATATAACTAAACATATTTAATTTGCATAAAATTATTTAAAAATATAGAAATATTAATATTAAAAATATTTAATAAAATTACACTACCAGTAAGATTTGTGACCCTGGACCACAAAACCAGTCTGAAGTCGCTGGGGTATATTTGTAGCAATAGTCAAAAATGCATTGTATGGGTCAAAATTATTGATTTTTCTTTTATGCCAAAAATCATTAGGAAATTAAGTAAAGATCATGTTCCATGAAGACATTTTGTAAATTTCCTACTGTAAATATATCAAAACTTTAGTAATATGCATTGCAAAGAACTTAATTTGGACAACTTTAAAGGCAATTTTCTCAATATTTAGATTTTTTTGCATCCTCAGATTCCATATACTGAAATAGCTGTATCTCGGCCAAATATTGTTCTAACCATACAAACCATACATCAATGGAAAGCTAATTTATTCAGGTTTCGAATGATGTATAAAACTCAATTTTGAAAAATTTACCCTTATGACTGGTTTTGTGGTCCAGGGTCACATTTAATGTTTTCTGAAGTCTCTTCTGCTCACCAAGCCTGCATTTATTTGATCCAAAGTACAGCAAAAACAGTTATATTTTTACTATTTAAAATAATTACATATTCCTGTGATCAAAGCTAAATTTTCAGCATCATTACTCCAGTCTTCAGTGACACATGATCCTTCGGAAATCATTTTAATATGCTTTTTTTTTGGCAAGGATGCTTTAAAGTGATCAAAAGCAATAAAGACATTTATAATGCAACAAAAGATTTCTATTTAAGATAAATGCTGTTCTTCAGAACTTTCTATTGACAGAAAACTGAGGGGAAAAAAACATTTACTTAGCTTTTTTCAACATGATAATGACAAAAAATGTTTTTTGAGCAGCAATCAGAATATTGGAATAATTCCTGAAAGATCATGGGATTGGAGTAATAATGCTAAAAATTCAGCTTTGATCAGGAATAAATTACATTTTAAAATATATTCAAATAGAAAATTGTTATTTTAAATAGAAGTAAAAATATTAAAATGTCAAGTGATCTACAGGAGCCTATGTCACATACTTTGTTGGTGTGAATATCAGAAATGCTCACTCTCCTTAATCACAATAATTGCTTAATTTAAAAAAAAATAAAAAAATAAAAATAATAATAAAATAAATAAATAAAATACTGTAGTATAGATTTCAGACACAAAGTTTCAGGCATAATAAAATTAGAATTGCAACGAGGCAAAAAATTAAATAAAATAAAATAAAAAGCCGGTAAATTTCAGAAACATTCCCGACTTTTGAAAACTTTCACAAATGTTTTTTGTTAAACAATCACTTTTGCTTTCATTTATCTTGTTCCAAAAGGGATTAAAAACAGTGAAGAAAAACAGAGTGACATCTTAAAATTTGGGTTTTTAATAATGCTGTCAAACGATTAATTCGCAACCAAAATAAAAGTTGTTTACATAATATATGTGTACTGTGTATACTATGTATGTATATATATGCATGTACAGTTGAGGTTAAAAGTTTACATACACCATGCAGAATCTGCAAAATGTTAATCATTTTACAAAAATAAGCGGGATCATACAAAATGCATGTTATTATTTATCTATTAATGACCTGAATAAGACGTTTCACATAAAAGACGTTTACATATAGTCCACAAGAGTGAGTAAATAGTTGAATTTATATTTTAAAAAAAAAAGTTTACACACACTTGATTCTTAATACTGTGTTGTTACCTTTTTTTTTTTTGTTAGTGAGTTCCTTGTTTGTCCTGAACAGTTAAACTGCCTGTTGTTCTTCAGAAAAATCCTTTAGGTCCTACAAATTTTGTGGTTTTTCAGCACATTTGTGTATTTGAACCCTTTCCAACAATGACTGTATGATTTTAAGATCCATCTTTTCACACTGAGGACAACTGAGGCACTCATATGCAACTATTACAGAAGGTTCAAACACTCACTGATGCTCCAGAAGGAAAAACAATGCATTCAGAGCCAGGGGGTGAAAACTTTTGAACCGAATGAAGATGTGTACATTTTTCTTATTTTGCCTTAATATCATATTTTTTTCATTCAGTACTGCCCTTCAGAAGCTACAGAAGATACTTGCATGTTTACCAGAAGACAAAATAAGTTAAATTCACCCTGATCTTCAAATTCAAAAAGTCCCCCCCCCTTCCTTCTGGAGCATCAGTGAGCGTTTGAAACTTCTGTAAACGTTTGACCTCAACTGTCTATATTGAAGAAAAATATGTTATGCTTATATATTAAATCTATTTTTATATCAATTCTATAAATATAAATACATACAAATACATGTAAATATTTTCAAAATATTGTATTTATATGTACACATAATAAATATACACAGTACACACACATATATTATGCAAACAAAAACTTATTTTGGATGCGATTAATCATTTGACAGCACTAGTTTTTAATCATGTGACCTGCTGGAGTCTCTGCACTAACCTGTCTCTGTAATTGGGGCTGCATCATAGGATACGGTTGCCCGTTGAGTCGGGGCTGCGCCGAAGGCATGCGGTTCTGCGCTGATACCATGCGCAGATGATGAGGTGGATACATATGGGAGGAGCCATTAACCCCGCCCCTCTGCAAGGCCTGCATACTAATGAGCCTTGGTGGCTGAAAAGAGAGAAAGAGGAAGAAATGACAACCTGGCCCTTACATGTACAAATCATGAAATAATCACGTTGGACAATTATAATTTCAAAATCAACAAATATTTATAAAAATAAACAAAATATAGTTCTGCTGACATGCATTCTGAACAAATCGTAAGGTTATTTAAAAAACAAATCTTTATTTTTTGGGGAACAAAAAAACTTTAAAGATGTAACAGCAAAAGACATTTTAAGCATTTGAAACATTTTAACAATGTTCTTCTGACAAATATGAAGCTCAACCAGAAAAACCTTATTGTTTATCAGCTTTTATCTAAAAAACAAAGCTGGTCAACCAGGCTGCCCAGCTTCACAAGTTTTCCTAGTTAAACAGCACATTTATTATGGTCCACCAGTTAGACCAGAGTAAACCACTCATGCATGGAAAGCAGGAAAGATCTAATCTCTAACGTACCGGTTGCTGTATACCAGTTATCTGTGGTGGACCTCCTTGTCTAGGATGCTGGGACATCTGTGAGGCGATGCGCATCTGCTGCTGAATTTGTTGCTGATGTTGTTGTTGCTGTTGTTGCTGCTGCTGCTGCTGCTGTTGGTGCTGGTGCTTCTGAGCGATTGCAGCCTGCTGCATGTGCTGCAACCTCAACTGGGCCAGGTTGATCTGTCCTGAGTGCTTACCTGGGTGGTTGTGACTGGGAGAGATCTGCTGATTGACCATCATTTGGGGAGGAGGAGCAGTATGTGGCACTTTTTCAATAACCAGATTGCCTGGACAAAAAAGGAGAAAAGGCATATAAAGGCCCGTTCACACCAAGTCTGAATTAACAGCATGTTCTGAAAAAGTTAAACAAAATAAAAAACTGCTGTATGATAGTTTTATATTATTAATACTACTAAATGTTTAATTAATTTTTTTTTTTTAATTAAAATACAATTAAACACTGTATTATGATATTTCAGACAACATGCTTGATTTTATAAAATAAAATATTTTATTATAATATTTTGAACAAAATGTTATATTTTAACATTTATAAACATTGATAAACAAAATGCAATAAAATAAAATCAGCTAATTTTTCAGACAATGTTTTAATTGAAAAAAACATTAAATAAAAAAATAATACTATAGTATGATATTTCAGGTGGATTAATTTTTTAAAAATGTAAAATATAATTAAAAAATAAAATACCATAGTATGATCGTTCTGAACATTTTTTTTTATTTGATCAAATAAAATAAAAATGATGCAGTATGATTTTTTTATACTCGTCATTAAATGTTTCATTAAAAAATTAAATAAAAATACAATGAAATACTATATTATGATATTTTGGATATTTTATAAAATAAAAAAAAGCAATAAAATAAAATCGGTCGATTTTTCAGACACAATGTTTTAATTAAAAAAAATAAACAAATAAAAAATATTTTAGACAACATGCTTGATTTTATTAAATAAAATATTTTTGCATAATATTTCAGACAAAATGTTTAATTAATGTTTAAACATTTATAAACAAAACCAAAATGCAATAAAATAAAATACTGTAGTATGATATATTAAAATTATTTAAAAAAAATTTAAATACTGTAGTATGAGTACAGCTCTGGAAATTTTTTTTTAATTTGATCAAATAAAATAAAAAAGATGCAGTATGATTTTTTTTTAACTATTAATGCTACTAAATGTTTAATTTTTAAAAAAAAGTAAACAAAAATAAAAAGAAATACTATATTATGATATTTCAGACAACATGCTTGATTTTATAAAATAAAATATTTTGGTATACATTTCAGACAAAACATTTAATTTTAACATTCATAAACAATGCAATAAAATCGGCTGATTTTTCAGACTTTTTTCAGATTTTATTTTTTATTTTAAAAAAATAATTAAATTTAAAATAAAATACTGTAGCATAATATTTCAGAAGCCTTTGGTTTCAGACTGCTATAAAAACAAGTTTTCAGCTGCAAGTTTAGTCAGTGTTGTGTCAATACCAAGGTTAACCACATTCTTGGCCCAGAAGGTGGGGTCGCAGAAGAAGCGGACTGCTCCATTACTTTGAGGTACTGGGTCCACACGGGCCTTCATAATGAAACGCAGCTGGTATGTGATCTACAGTGTTGAGAAAATCCAAAAAAAAAGCAAATGAGGAAAGACAAATGAGAGAAGAGTCTACAATAGCAAAATGATGTCAGCAAGGTCCAGACCCCAGATTAAGCAACATCTTTAAAATTAAGGAAGTCGTTTTGTTTGAAACAGTGCAAGTGGCATCTCCAAAGACAGAACTGTTTTTATTGGAAGGTGTAGTGCAGATACAAATTACACATTCACAAAACCAGAACCTAAAAGGAAAAGTAAACAGGTGTTTTTGTGAGAGGAATAAGCGTTGTGGCTGACCAGTCTCTTGCTGTAGAGCAGGGCTGTGCTGCTTCCATTGCTGATGGCCCAGTTAGTAAAGTTGAGCACATGGATGATCTGCTGGGCCAGGATGCTGATGTCCCTCTGTTGGCTGAGCAGCTTCATACTCCTCTCTTTGGTCACACTCTTTACACGGTAATGGAGGAAATAAAGAGGGAAGAGAAGAATATTATGAATGACTGAAATGAAACAAATTCAGGACTTTAAAATGATAAACTTTCTAATGCCAAACCAGGAATTATTAACGTCAGATGCAGAAAGGCAGGGAAATAAGTCTCCAGAATGACAAAAACTAGACCAGTGCAAAACAAAACTATATAAAACACAACCAAATCACCAGCGTTATTTTTTTAAGTTAAGTTTTTTTATTAAAATATTTATAATTGGCTTTTATTTTTCATACATTTGGTTTTCATTTTAATTTTTAGCAATTTTATTATGCACTTTGGTAAATTTTTTTAGACTGTTTTACTTAATTCACTTTAGCCTAATTTTTCCCCCCCATTTTTAGCTTTAGCAATTTTAGTATTTATTTCAGTTAGTCCCAAAGCAAGTTTTAAAATTTTGTACTTTTTTTGTAGGTTTGTCATCTAATATTCATATTTCATGAGAGCTTTATTTTGTTTACCGAAAATTATTTGTAATAGTTTGAGTTTTCAACAACAACTCTGGTTTAAACTGAAATGTACAATGTGGTAATGTGACACACATTCAGGTGTACATCCTGTTTCCATGTATGTCACGCTGCACACTTTATTTTCACATTTTATACTCTATCCATTTAAAACAAAATTTAAAAACTGATCATTTCATTCATTGTACCACATTATCACTGCATCAAAACAGTAAAGTAGCCAATTATGTCACTTTTCTGCTTTGAGGTCAGTGGAAATTAAATGTGGACACTTTTAGTTTCTGATGTCTGGAATCAGAAGACAATCCTCATGAAATCTGATCACAAGTGGTCACAAATGACATGTTAATACCATAAAATCCAAACTTTTATACTTTTTTATAAATCAAATTCCATTTTTTTTCGGTTTTTCATTTTCTAGACTCTGCTTTAATGATTAAATTACAAAATACTTAACAAAAAGTTAATTGTCTAATTAAATGAAATCATGAAACTTACACAACTTAACAGCAATTTTTTTTAATGTTTAACAAAAATAAAATTAACAACGCCCTATTAAAAAATGCATCATTTTTCTTACATTCATTTTTATTTTTACCAAATTCTGTGTTTTCCAATAATTTTCTGGATTCCATTTTAATGGTTTCATTAAATTTTAAGTCAAAAGCATCTCTAATTAATTTATTTTGTTCATTTTTATCATTTTAAATTTCTTTTTTTTTTTCAGAAGTACTGTGTTGTGTATTTACATTTTTCTGGTAAATAAATTCTGGTAAATATTCCTTAAAAATAAATAATAGTTTAATTTTAAAAAATTAAATTTGTTATTTAATTTAATTTAATTTAATTTAATTTAATTTAATTTAATATGTAAATAAAAATATTAGTAGTAGCAGTACTATCGTTAAGTAATATGTTTCTGTCACAATTTTATTTTAAAGGGCTGCTGTTATTTTGAACCATGCTGCCGATACGGTTGACAGCTGTTAATGCACAATTACCATTTTAGATCGAACTGTAATACTGTATAAGATTTCTATTCGAACTAAAAGCATAATTCTAGGGTATACGCTGCTGCTTTCAAAGCACAATGCAAAAATGTGACATTTCATTCACTGACGCTCTTCAATCAATCAGAAGTGCTAACTCCAGCCAGAGTGCGTATACTTACTTGCCGGCAACTCGCCAAAATAAAAGCTTGCTAATTTAGGTTTGAAAACGATTTTAAAATATAACGGTATTACCAAACTTTATTATTTTGTTTATTATTTTATTATTAATTATTAATTAATTAAATATTATTAATTATTTTTTAGGGGTTATATTTAATGTGTCACACAACGCACAGGGTGAGGACCAAACCACTGAAAACACCGCAAGCGTCGTGTGCTTTCAGTATGTGTGTAATAAACGAAACAGTGCATCTGTGCCATTCATTCACAAAGAGGCACACAGAACATGCAGGATTCATATTTAAATAGTCTTTTTGGGGCTTGATATACACAGGCACAAGTCTGTATGATTTTTTCATCCAAAATTTGGCAAATTCCATGACATTTCATCTTTTACAATTACTAAAGCAATAAGCCCCAAGAAGGTTTACAGCGAATTTATAACAGCTAAGGGGCGTTGTTAGGCACGACGTGAAGCAGAGTGCCTAAAACCCCCTTAGCTGTTATAAATTCACTGTAAACCACAGCTTCACGGGGCTTATTGCTTTTATAAAATGGTTATTCCATATATGTAGTAAGGTTTCACAAAATGAAACAGCAAATAAAGTGTAACGATATTAGTAAAACATTATTCTTCTGCTAAACAATTGTAGTTCCTCAGAAATGGTTGTGGTTGCAACAAAGTGGTTGCCAAGCAACACACAGATGTAAACAATGGTGTATGTTCGGCTCAACCAATCAGAATCAAGGACGGTAACTATCCGTTTTAAAATTCCATTTTTAGAACTGGATTCCGTGATTCCGTCTGCGTTTTTCACATTAAAGAAATCATAGGACCCTAGTAAAGACAGCCATCTGTCTCTGCTGCCCACTTGTGATCAAATCACCAGAGATGGATGTTAACATCAAGGTGTATGCATAGACTCTGGTTCAAGTTTGACCACACTTGAATGGCTTCATCAGTCATGAGATGAGAACAGTGAAGACTCCCTCTAGATGTAACATCAAACACTGTGACATCTGCGGGGCTCGATTCATCACCGACTGGTGTGAATTGCAGTAAAAGGTGTCAATTGGGGCTAAATTGGGTTGAGCCCTGAAGGACAGTGTTGTAGGTGTCTAACAAGCAGCACTTCCCCTTTCAGCCATCCATTTGCTACATTTTCACATTTGGCCTCTCTCAAATCATCTGTCTTCAGCGTCCAAACTCTTCCTTGAACATGTTATCTTCGTCCTTCAGATGTTGATACATTGTCGCTCATACCTCTGGCTTGGATCATCCATTTCTAAACTCATGTCATTTTGTTCATACCCTAGCAGTTTTGCTCCAGTTCACACCATCAGTAAAGCTTCCCCCACAGCAATTTGCAAGATCTATGGCATGTGATAAGATTCACACAAGGAGGTTGTTAGAAAAACACGACGACCTTGTTTGCACTAAGTATTAATGTGCATCCCAGGTGATCCGATCACAAATGGTCAGCCGAGACAAATCACCGTTTACATTTAGAATTACCATGCAGCTCCAATGCATCACCTGCGACCACTCGATCAGATTTTATGTCAATGCATGCATCATTTATTGGAAGTGTGTTATCGCATGTTAAATATGCATAAACCACAAAACATGACATCTTGAAAGCTTGTTGTTATTTTAGTCACACAGCTTTATTAATTAAACGTTGGATATACTTGCATCACATGATCTGCATTTATTAATTTAGCAGACGCTTTCATCTAAATTAAATTATCTCTGCCTCTGCAGAAAGGGCTTTTCAATTTTTCTTTTTTAAATACGTGGTTGTTTTCTTTAAAGTTGTAACAAGTCCCCAGTTTAAAACCCTTGTTTTTGGTTGATTGAATGTAGGCGCTCTTTGCCATTTGATGTGGTGGTTCACAAGCGCATTATGTTGAAAAAGCATTTGCATTAGTAATGTACACTACCAGTCATAAGTTTTTTCCAAAAAGATTTGTTTTTTAAAGAATATCAGTCAGAATATTAGAATGATTTCTGAAGGATCATGTGACTGGATTAATGCTGCTGAAACTTTAGCTTTGATCACAGGAATAAATTACATTTTAAAATACAAAACAGTTATTTGAAATAGTAAAAATATTTCAAAATTGTACAGTTTTTGCTGTACTTTGGATCAAATAAATGCAGGCTTGGTGAGCAGAAGAGACTTCTTTAAAAAAAAAAACATTTTGACTGGTAGTGTATCTCACAATTTCCTGTTATTTGTTACATGTCTTAGCTGTCCATACAAACATCTTTTAACTGGAATTTCAGAATGTTTGCCTTAGGAAATCAAGTATTTGTGGCTTTTTTGATGCCTGTACACTTACCTCCAACTGCTGCAGTAGAGATTTGCCTTTCTTGTTGATTTCATTGATGAGAGTAAAGACTGCTATTTTTATCTCATGTTCAACCTTCTTATGCGTCTCAGCAACTTCTTTAATTCTAAAAAGAATAAAAGGAACAAAATACATTAAAGTCGGAATGAAACGGGAGTTGCGATACTCTTTTCTTCCCTACTGTGAAGTACATCCCAGTGAAACAGCTTCTGGAATGCAGGGTGGAATTTCAACCATTGCTGGGAGCTTGATTGACAGGCGATCTGACCAATCATATGCTGAATCCGACATTTTGTTCGACAAACAACCCAAACAGGAAGTCAGTGGACTGCTGTATTGTCTTTCCGAGGATGAGACAAAACTCTAATGTTCATTTATGTTTATTTCATGCTATAAGTAGTAGTAAAGAGAAAAAGATTATCTGTTCACGTGCCATTTGAACTGAGGTAATTGCGTTCTCACTGCTAACGCGTCGGATAGAGCAGTTTAGCAGAGCAGAACTTTTTGTATTAAAGTCTCAGCTTTCAAATTTTGTCATTTTTAAAAGAGATTTAAACAATAAATATCCTTTTTGGGGATTTCTTTAATGTAACAGATCGCTGTAGTACCTCAGTTCTAACGATTCAAACATTAATTGATCTCTTCCTGCCAGTTATAGCATGAAATACACATGAATGAACATCAGATGGTATGTTCTCTCAACTGCAGAAAGACGTCAATACACCATTTTCAAGCTAGACTCAACTGACATTAAGCTATAAGCTTTCCTGTCTGGTTTGTTTGTTGAACAAAATGGCAGATTTAGCGTTATGTCTGGTCAGATCTCCTGTCAAACAAACTCCCAGGATGAAAGTCTGGTCATTAGACAGTCAGCATAGTCCAACCCCTTTTTCAAGTCTTACGCCATGACGTTGAGAGGGGGAGGGGAGGTTAATGTTTTTGATTAAAAATTAATTAAAGTGATTAAAAAGTGCAAATGATTTTACACATTTTACACATGATTTTTTACATTAATGATGTGCACTGATAAGTAATTTATAATAAATACTTTAACATTGTTTTAAAAAATTACAATTGTAATTTTTGATTTCATGGTGACTTTAAAATGGCTAATAAAATGTATAAAAAAATAAGCATTCAATCAGGTCCAGCCACTATTATTTAATAGACAAAACAAGACCTAGAAATTTCATCACAAACTGATGGTAAAAATGCATTAGAATTCCTACCTGTTTTGCACCTGAGATGCAGAAAACTCCACAAAGTTTCTTTTCTCTTGCAACTTAGTCATGAATGTCTCAATGATGCCTTTCTGGTTTTGAAAGGCTTCTTCTAAAAACTGGTACCTACAAAAAAGAAATGGTGGAGGTGAATATTTATCTTAGCTTTAATGCTTTTCTGGAGCTACAAACTGTTGTCTTTAAGACAGATTTTTTTTTTTATTTCTGGATGATCTATTCCTTTAATATCATGCTTTTTGTTCTAGGTCTCTCTCTATCTAATTTCCTTGCTCAAAAATGCTTTCATACATTGCCAGAAGATTTAATACTGATGAAGATGATCGTTACGAAGATGATGGTGTGTGGTTACTGTAAACACTGTGGTCCGGCTCACCTGTGTTCTTTGTGTTCAAGTAGCTGGCAGTCTCTGCAGGTTAGAGTGTCACATGTCTCGCAGAAGAGCTTGAGAGCCTCTTGTTTGTGTACCGGACAGAAGACAGGTCTCTGGCCTGACGTCCCAACCGATTCTACAACACAGAACCACCAAATTCATCTTTTGCTGCTAATGTATTCCCCCATCCTCTATTCTCTCAGTCTATGATTGCCATATGTTCTCATATGCCCCTTGCCAAGCTCAATCAAAATGAGGGAAACTAAGTGGGTTAGCTTTAATGAAAACAGTACAGGCTGAGCAAGCGACTCACTCAAAACTCTGCCTGTTGCCATAGCAACTGTACTACGATTCAGTCTGCTAAATGTGCAAAACAGACACTCCATAACGTTGCTGAAAAATCCAAGCTACAACAAGAGCAGTAGACCAAGGCTTTAGTGTAACGAAAACAATGATATCACAACTGCCTTGCAAATATAATCAATTAAAAATGGAAATGAATTAGCTCACAGCACATACCAGAAGATACTTCCTCTTTTTTGCGTATTTTATGGTCCTTAGTGAATTTGACCCGTTGATGTGCTTCAATGCAGGTCTTACAGAGCCACTCCCCACATTCAACGCAGAATCCAATGGCACTGGCATTATCTTCACAACTGGTGCAAACCTGTTACAGAGCAAATAAAGAACAATGTCTCTTAAAAAAAAATGACCAGAGGACTGATTTATTGGCTCACACCAAATTAAAAAATTGATGAACAGCAGCATGCAAGATAATAAAGCACAGTTTAAACTAGGGGTGTGAATACCAGTTGATTCACTGGTTTTCAATTTGATTTAAAAGCAGTTTTAGTTCAAGTTCAACATACATTTGTGACACTGGACCACAAAACCAGTCATAAGGGTCCATTTTTTAAATTGAGGTTTATACATCATCTGAAAGCTGACTAAATAAGTGTTTCATTGATGTATGGTTTGTTAGGACAATATTTATTTATTTATTGTTGATAGGACAATATTTGGCCGAGATACAACTATTTGAAAATCTGGAATCTGAGGGTGCAAAAAAAAAATTGTAAATATTGAGAAAATCACCTTTAAAGTTGTCAAAATGAAGTTCTTAGAAATGTGTATTACTAATCAAAAATTAAGTTTAAGTAACATCCTAATGGTTTGTGGCATAAAAGAAAAATCGTGAATTTTGAACAATACAATATATTTTTGGCTATTGCTACAAATATACCCATGCTACTTAAGACTGCTTTTGTGGTTTTGTAGACATTTAAGTTATACTTGCTTTAATTGTAACTTTAGATCAATTTTTGACCAACGCATTTAATTTATTTAAAATCCATTTTCAGGACTGACGGCTTATTTTCCACAAGTTGTTATGACTCTTTAGGGTCTTCATGAAATGTCTGCAAAAATCCATCAATGGTCGTGTAAAAAAACATCTTTTTTACCTTGTCAAAAACAGCTCTGCTTACATTGACATATTTAGGTGCATGTCTCTTTAAATGATAATGAGCTACTGCTCACCCCGCCCCCTCTTCCTTTTTTTTTTTTGTGTATTTGGTGAAGCATTACCATCAAAAACAAAACTAATCCACTGCGTCCTAAGTGGCTCTGATGTCGGAAGAAAGTTAAGAGTCTTATGTTCACTAGGACTGTGACAGTGGCAGATTTATCCACCGCGGTGGTAATGGACCAACTACCGTCGGTTGCGCAATGTTGATATATAATTTTGAAACATAACAAACGTGCGTGTTTATTGCAACCTACAAAACACTAAAGTAAATATCAAAGAAATTATACAGTTAAATAAAAAAGTAGCCAAAATAGGAATGGTAAATATTAAACAAATACTTGTTGCACAAATTCGTAACAACCTCGCCCTACCCTTGTCCGATGGGTCATCAAAATTACCGGCCTGAGTCCAACTAGAGTCTGAGTCTTTTCTCTCTTTCCCATTACACTGTTGTATCCATTAAAATAGCGGTTTTGTTTTTAATAGGAACGTGGTTGTATTTCTTTTCGTTTCTTTATAAAGTTAATTTAGAAATGTGTTGGGAACATTTTTGTTTGTTAAATTAAGATTTTTGCCGTAACGAAATTAAGATTTTAACGTAACGACCAAGCGGCCAGAGGCAGGCAGTGAGTTGATCACAGCCTATGTTTGATCAATTTTACCTTCTCAAATTATCACGACTTGCCTAAAATAAAATCTTCAAGCATATCACAATGTTATTTTAAACGTTTAACTTGGATAAATGCACGCTATTATGCGCATACAATCGTTTGATGGAAAGGGGAAGCTAAATGCTCTTTGCAGGACATGGAGGCGCCAGCTCAATCACTTGCAAAAAAAATGTAAATACGCCGTAATCTTTGCTTATAAAGGTAAGCGTAATATATCATCCGGAACTGTAAAGAATGTAATTTTATTTGCATGCACTCACAATATTAACAAAATGTTGTGCTTGTAAAAATTAAAAAAACGAACAAGATACGCTTTCTGATGTCTCGGTGTTGAACAGGAACGCTGCACAAAAATGAAACGAAAGTCAGCGAATACTTGCCTTACAGTCAGGATAAATATATCTATAGAAAGCTTTAAATTATTACTTTACTACTTTAAAACTAAAAAAAAAATTCAATTCGAAAAAAAACTCTCTCACTAAAAAAAAATCCGTAGAGACGCATTTCTCTCTAAAGGCGCGTCCAATGAGCAGATGGAGAGTCAGGATCGTCATCTTTGCGACACTGGCTCAGAAAACACTAGTTTATTAATAATTAATTCAAGTGTGTCCTTATTTCCCTCCGACACATTCATAGCAATTACTGTTCCCGGAGTTTTGCAAGCTTTAGCCTATTGTGTGCATATGAACGTGAATCTCGCCGGCGGGGACACTAAACATGGCCACGGCAGAATAATTGTTGTAGAAACACTGTATTTTATGCTTGTTATAAATTGTGTGACGTCACGTGCAGTACTGCCAGTGGCAACAGACCACCGCGGTGGCGCGGTTGTCATTGGGACTGTCACAGCCCTAATGTTCACTTTTACAACCAACTACAAAACACCTGCATTGCTTACGAGACGTTGTTCCTACAGCTGTTTGAGCTCGGAGAAAACGGCGAACAGCGTACAATTGGCTGAGGGTGGAAATATGCTAATACAAGCTTGAGCACTGTAGGGTGGTTGGGTTCACACACATTTATATGCAAACACCATGTAAAAGTGAACTTTGCATCCCATGTCCTCTTTCACAGATGCAGTTGTTACACTTTAGTTAAATCAATACCACAGGGTTGATACAGACCTGTGTAGAGTTCTCCACCGATGTGCTCGTGGCCTCTGAAGTGTCCTTGACAAAGTAATTGTCCACCATGTCAATCTGTTTGTACTCCTGGTGACACACCGTGCAACGCATGACATTCACTGCACAAAAACACAAAAGGAAACAAAGAAAAACAAAAAGGATTAGCAAAGTCTAAAACAAACAGAAGAGTCATCACTTTGCCCTTTTACACTACTGCAGGAGTCATGCAACTATTTTTAAACAGTCCAGACTTAAAGACCTAGACAATATCTGACATGACAGGTAAATGGGAGATTTAAGAGATTAAAAAAATACTGAACAATGAGTTGGCCCATAACATAACTCTAAATTGTCTTGGACCAGCAGTGCAATTTTTATTTGGTTTGCAATGGGACTCAGATTCTATTCCCCATAAAGTATTTTTTTTTAATAGTGAGTTGTCTAAATGACTAGTTGACTTAGTGTTCAGGACGTCCTTAAAGGATAGTTCACTTCCAGAAAAAAAATTACAGATAATGTACTCACCCCCGTGTAGGGCTGTAGCGATACACTAATCTCACGATACGATACGATACGATACACGATATTCGGCTCACGATACGATATATATCACGATATTTAGCCAACGATACGATTCGATATAATTCGATACGATTCTATATAATTCGATACGCTTACATCATTTTCTGATAGATTTAAAAGAGACAGAGTGATTTTGGTGACATCTTGTGAGTGTTTCATTTACTTGGATTGAATTAATTGAAATAAACTCAAAAAACATCAGACAGCTTGCAAAATAAATGCTGGACAAAGTTAATCAAAGATGTGTTGAGAAAATTAGTTCCATTTATTGAAACAGTGCAAACTGTAGCTTACAAGCCTTTGAAAAGTAAATAAAGTGCAACATTGCA
>JAHKKF010486518.1:0-27803 GCA_019740295.1 Labeo calbasu | reverse complement strand
TATATATTATAAGCTTTTTAAAATTCTAATTAAAACAACAGAAAAAGAACAAGTATAAGTTAATAATCAAATGAAATCAGTATTAACAAAATTAATGTGTACTACAGAGGTGGCACAAAACACAAAAGAAGAACACAAAAGTGGCTTGTAGGTGTATTTTCATGATTAATGAGACTCAGAGGTGGCATGAGTGCAATCAAATTCATAAATTTATGTTGAGATTAACGTTTTAATACAGAAATATTAAATGATTTAAATAACTGAAAAAGATGCTTTAAAAACTAAAACTGCCAGTCGGTGGGGGCAAGTCACTGATTTAATTACTGAATCATTCATTCATTTGATTCGTTCATACGGCTGATTCTTTCAGGAATAAAGCAAGTGACTGTCTTTATGAATGGGAAATTGAATCATTGACTCATGATTGGTTTAAAAACGGACGTTCATTCCTAAACGAAACACCGCTGTGTTTGAACGGAGATGCGCGGCGGCTCTGTTGTGACTTGCTTCAAACTATTTTTGATGACGAATTAGAGCAAAATCAGGCAATAGTGTTATAGTCAGACAATGCAATATTAACTTCTTGTTTATTTAACTGTTGTATTAAATCAGTATCTCATTTACAAACTCCCTTAAAAATCATTGAAATCTGTCACTCGTCTTAGTTCATCGCAATCTCACAAAGTTCCATTATAATCTACACTGCACAATCAGTCTCTTATTTACACTCTCTCTACACATTGTTTATGAAAGGATTCGTGAGATATGTCTGTCATCATTATGTTGCAAAAACACGTGGAAACCTTTGAAGGTCCCCTCAGTGCAAACATAAATATGCTGATCGGGTCAGTCGCACTGGTGCTCCTAAATATTTTTTCATAGTCACACGCAGTAGTCGCACTGCAGAGCCCTCTAATCCATAATAACGCTTCCTCCTGGGAAAAGTCCATCCGCTGTTGTCCTCTCACATAAAAAATCCACCCAAATATTTGTTTCATGATTCAGCCTAGACAACCTTTTCAACATTACATAAAATCTTAAACAATATTATGAATCGAGGACTGCTTTATTTTAGCAGAAAAAAACAGTTTGAAGTTAAACATGTTTTAAAGGAGAAGTCCACTCCCAGAACAGAAATTTACAGATAATTTGCTCACCCCCTTGTCATCCAAGATGTTCATGTCTTTCTTTCTTCACGCGTAAAGAAATTATGTTTTTTGAGGAAAACATTTTTCTCCATATAATGATATGGTGCCCCGAGTTTAAACTTGCAGTTTAAATGCGGCTTCAAATGATCCCAAATACAGTTGTAAACGATCCCAGCCAATGAAGAAGGGTCTTATCTAGAGAAACGATCGGTTATTGATTATTGTGATGTTTTTATCAGCTGTTTGGACTTTTATTTTGACAGCACCCATTCACTGCAGAGGATCCGTTGGTGAGCAAGTCATGTAATGCAAAATTTCGCTAATCTGTTCCTATGAAGAAACCAGTTTATCCACATCCTAAGCATATTTTCATTTTTGGGTGAACTAGTAATCAGCAGCCACATAGCAACTCCCTAGCATCGCTGTGACAAGTTTCTAGTGTGAATCATTGTTTAAAAAACAGCATAAACAGACAATTTATCATATTTAACATTACCATAAATATTCTAGTACGTCTAGCAGTGCAAGTATTCCAACATAATCAATTCCAAATAGATTTTTTATTGCATGAAGTACCATTATTTGTAACTATAATATTAAGTATTCTGCATAAAACTATTCAGATGGAAAACTTGCAGTGCAGTTTTCATTTACAAACTGTGCGAATGCAGACAGCTCTATATATTTCCGTGACTTATGAATTATGAAACTCTGTTGTCTGACAGCCTTGGAAACTTTGTCTCTCTCCATGGACATTTATACTGCCAGCCACATTATAAACAACTCTTCAAGTCTAAAGGGAATTTCGAGGATGGATTTGGACAAGGATCGCAAAGGGAATTACTGGGCGTTCGGGATACAGACCATAACTCATCGGATTGGAGATCGTCACTTTCACAAAGTAGCATGTGCTCGCTCTCAGACGTGTTTGAAAAAGAAGCTAATCAAAGCCCTAACAAAATTTCTGTAGTGTGGCCTCCGCAAACAGCCTCTCCGAAAAAGACGTTCTCTTTAGATCAGGATGTGAAATTAGTGAAGCCCGTTTGGCCCCCGAAGAGCGAAACTTCAAAGTCTCCTAAGTACCAGCGTCGGAAAGCAACTCAGAGGACCACACTTTAGGAGGAGTGCAACGACGCCTCGGGGCCGGCGGTGAAAGAAGAGCGAGGAGAGCGAGGGAGACATCTCATCGATCAGCGACACACAAAGCATGTCACAACAGCAAGAAGTATTGTGGGAACTTTAGAAACACGAGGACACATCACGATGATGAAGAGCTTCGAATGCAGGGTGAAAATCTCGCCGTCGGACGGGTGAGGAAAGGTGGTGGAGAGAGAGATAGTGGAGGTGAAAAGGTAACAGGAAGTTGATAAGGATTTGGAGAAATGATAAATATGTTGCGTATATAGAAAGCAGGCGCAGGTTCAGATGGTTTGTGTGTTAGGTTGAAAGAAAGAACTGAAGGAAAGTGAGATTATGAAGAGACAGAAATCAATTTCAAAAATAAAACGACCATGTTTTACTAATAAATAAGTAGAAATATTAACCTATTAAGCCTATTTTCATGACAGTTAACTTTTTTTTGTTTAAACAAGTTTTTGAAAATTGAAAATTGGTATTTTTGAAATTTAAAATTGGAATTTTTGAAATTTGAAAAATTGCAACTAAATTATGTTCTTTTGAACTTTATCGAAGAATCCTAAAAAAAAAATGTGTCCGCAAAATATTAAGCACCAAAAAATGTGATTCACATTGAAAATATTAAGAACCATTTTTGAGCACCAAAAATTATTTAGCAGCAAACCAGATATATATATGTTGTGTATATATATAGCAGGCGCAGGTTCTGACAGTTTGCGTGTTAGATTGAAAGAAAGAACTGAAAGATGAACTGGTGAGATTTTGAAGAGACAGAAATCAATTTTAAAAATAAAACGGTCATATTGTACTAATCAAAATAGAGAAATGTTAACCTAAACTTCACATAAAGAAAATGAAGCATATTTTCATAACAATTAAAACAAAATTAAGTTGTTTAAACACAAATTTGAACATTTGAATTTTTGAAATTTGAAAGTTTGAATTTTTGAAATTTGAAAATTTGTATTTTTGAAATTAGAAAATTTGAATTTTTGAAATTAGAATTTTTAAGTAAATTCTAAAAATCAAGTAAATCCTGTTCATCGAAGAATCCTAAAAAAAAAAGTTTCCACAAAATATTAAGCACCAAAAAATGTGATTCACATTGAAAATGTTTTTGAAAACTAGCATATGTATATATAAATTGTTTCAGATTTTATTTTATTTTTTATTTGGTTCTACAAGCAGGCTTTGTTTTCCTTAGTTATGCAGGAAATCATTTATTTGTTTATTTGTTTATTTATTTTGGTTAGAATATGACCTGGTCATGATTTCTTCATTAACACTCATGCAGTTGCTGGAAATTTTTGGGAGGTCTATTAATGCAGAAATAAGAGAATTTCAGTTTTTTCGATGTTCAAGTTTAAAATTGTAATCTAAAAATAACTGGTGCCAAATATAAGGGTCAGTTTTTGCATATTCAATATTCCAAAAAGCTTCTGTATTTCTGTATACTCTACCAATTCGAAAATGGTGCGGAGCTTTTCAGTTCTGTTAAGGAATTCTTTTTAGTCGAATTAGTCAAGCATAAATTTTCTACAATGCATTTTACCATGTCCATGGAGAGACAACAGATTATTACTAAATTAAACTCTGTAGATTTGCATCCCCATATTTTTATATTCTTTGTAAGGTTTTACTGGGGATACTTTTCACATTTCAACTTTTTTTTTTTCTTTCTTTTTTTTTTTTGACTTCTTCCTGTGCAGCACCTGGAGTGCTGTGTGGGAGGAAGATGAACAAAACACACATTTGTAAATCTCTTGTCTTGTTTATAATAGAAGTGTATGTCCTTCTCTCTCTAAACAGAAAATATTTTGTGAGGAAAATGATCTTTTTAGAGTTGTCTTCTATGATTTGTACTGGACAATCCCTGATCGTTAAATTAAGTCGGGCTGGTTCGCAAAGAGGTCTTGCTAATTTATTGATGGAATTGCAATAAAAACATCTTGATATCACCGTTTATGCATTCAGGGTTTTTTTTTTTTTTCATTTCATATAAAAGAGTAAATGAAGATTCTTTACTTGTGCGGTTTAAAACCTGCATGCTGTTCATACTTCTTTAAAATTGCTTGTCTTGTTGTGTTGAGAGTTTGCACCGTAGTGGATTGAGGCTATTTTTATTTTTTAGCCCAGCGGTACACAGTGTAGTGTTTTACTTGAAAACAATTTTCATTGAGCATAACCTCTTCTGAGCATCAACGAGAGACTTTTGAAATAAACGGTGCTGACGCGTGATCACATGAACTGCTGGTCATTTCAACTGCACTTCAGCTGTTATTGTGCTTTAACTGAAATCCCTTAGCATCACTCACAGTGAGAATTTCAAGGTGTAGTGTTTAAGCAAACCCGTAAGACTGTTGTAAATCAATAGCTCTTGCTGTACAGTCGCCTTAGGGAGAAGTGTTAGATTGATGGAAGCTGGAACACTCAGCGCTCTTTTACAGCAGCAGCAGCAGCTTCAAGACTTCAAAACACACTCATCAGCACCAGCAGGACTTTCAAGGGAGAAGGGTCATATTTAAGTGGTATGTGAACTCTTTTGATTCATCTAGCATGTATTTTCTTATTTGTATTGTAAATAAATGAGTAAATAAGAACATGCGCTAGCATGCAGTAATTTTGATTGCACTGAGTTGATCAGAAGTGACAGTAAATTATAATAATGTTGCAAAAAGGTCCTGTTTCGATAAATAAATGCTGTTCTTTTACATTTTCCATTCATCAAATAATTCAGACAAATATACAGTTGAGGTCAAAAGTTTACATACTGTACACCTTGTACAAAATGTGAATTATTTTACCAAAATAAGAGGGATCATACAAAAGGCATGTTATTTTTAATTTAGTACTGACCTGAATAAGATATTCACATAAAAGATGGTTACATATAGTCTACAAGAAAAAATAATAGTTGAATTTATAAAAATGACCCTGTTCAAAAGTTTACATACGTTTGATTCTTAATGCTGTGTTGTTACCTGAATGATCCACAGCTGTTTTTTTTTTTTTTTTGTTTAGTGATAGTTGTTCATGAGTCCTTTGTTTGTCCTGAACAGTTAAACTGCCCTCTGTTCTTCAGAAAAAACCTTCAGGTCCCAGAAATTTTGTGATTTTTCAGCATTTTGTGTTCCCTGGTGAAAAAAACAGCATATGCTGGTTAGGTATGTTTTGATGCTGGTTTAAGCTGGTCATTAGCTGGTTTATGCTGGTCCTTTGCTGTTTTTTGCTGAGGACCAGCATAAGCCAGCAAAGGACCAGCTTTAACCAGCACCAAAACATACCTAACCAGCATCAAAACATGCCTACCAGCATATGCTGTTTTTTTCACCAGGGTAGTGTATTTGAACCCTTTCCAACAATGGCTGTATGATTTTGAGATCCATCTTGAGATCCAGACAACTGAGGGACTCATATGCAACTATTACAGAAGGTTCAAACACTCACTGATGCTTCAGAAGATAAAACAATTCATTAAGAGCTGGGGGGTGAAAACTTTTGAACATAATGAAGATGTGTACATTTTTCTTATTTTGCCTAAATATCACTTTTTTTTCTTTTAGTAATGCCCTTTAGAAGCTACAGAAGATACTTACATGTTTCCCAGAAGACAACATAAGTTAAATTTACCCTGATCTTCAAATTCAAAAAGTTTTCACCCCCCGGTACTTAAGCATCAGTGAGTGTTTAAACCTTCTGTAATAGTTGCATATGAGTCTCAAAATCATACAGTCATTGTTGGAAAGGGTTCAAATACACAAAATGCTGAAAAATCACAAAATTTCTGGGACCTGAAGGTTTTTTCTGAAGAACAGAGGGCAGTTTAACTGTTCAGGACAAACAAGCGACTCATGAACAACTATCACTAAATCACTAAACAAAAAAACACAGCTGTGGATCATTCAGGTAACAACAGTATTAAGAATCAAGTATATGTAAACTTCTGATCGGGGTCATTTTTATAAATTTAGCTATTGTTTTCTCCTGTGGGCTATATGTAAATGTCTTTTATGTGAAAAATTGTATTCAGGTCAGTACTAAATAAAAAATAACATGCATTTTCTATGATCCCTCTTATTTTGGTAAAATAATTTTCAACTGTATATAAGTATTTCCTTGAAAATATGAAGCAGTACAACTGTCTTTAAGATTAATAATAAGAAGAATTGTTTCTTAAGCAGCAAATCAGCAAATTACAATGTTTTCTGAAGGATCATGTGACACTGAAGACTGGTGTAATGATGCTGAAAATTCATCATTGCAACACAGAAATAAATTAAATTTTAAAATGTAGTACAATAGAAAACAATTCTTTTAAATTATATTATATTTTACAATTTTTAGCATTTTTCCTATAATTTTAATTGAATAAATGCAGCCTTGGTGAGCAATAAAAACATAAAATTTTGGAAATTGCCTATAGGAGAAACTTTTACAGTATTGAAAAAAGTACCAACTATTATTAGACCTGTTTTTTTAAGTTCAGACAACATCATTCTCCTTCTCAGAGCATTTTAATATTAACGGTCATTATACAAAAAATGACCAATCAGAATCAAGTTTTCCAGAGAGTCATGGAATTTTATTTAACAAGAAAAAATTAAAGAAAAAAAATGTACACCATTAATAATTTTCTGACAGTAGTTTTATTTAGCATATTTTTGGCATTGTTTGTGCCAATAGTTTTATATTGCATGCTGCATTAGCACAAAAATTACCTGTAGATTCAAAGAAACCCACAGCAGAGTATATTTAGATATAGAGCTGTCATGTCAGAGTGAAGTACATTCCCTTTAAAAATAAATGAATCCTGGAAGAGCTGAATATGTCTCACAAGCTCTTGCTCTGAATTATCTACGGTTTCCAACTGATGTGGATGTATCGTGTTTTCACCTTAAACATGATGCTTGTATTAGTTCTCCATCCTTCTCAGGGCTCCCCACATACTGTATGAAATAAGTGTTTATTCAACCCAGCAGTTCATCTACTGTATATGTCAGAAACCATCACTAGATCATTTATCTCAATTACTAGGCTCTCTCATATGTAGGCTACTGTAGCAAGTGGTTTAATGCTGTGAAATCCTTTGGCCTCTCGTCTCTGCAGGGTGTGAGCTAATCTGAGCCATTCAGCGGACTCAAGTGGAAAAACCAATGGGAGGAGAACGAAAGCTGCAGTCTTCAGCTTCCCTTTGTGTTTAAAGTTAGTTACTCTCATCTCATACACACACAGACACTTGTCTGGCTGGATAAATACGATGCGTCTATCTGTCTTTGTGCTTTTATGAAACCTCCAAGAGCACATGAATCATTGAGCAAAGCCCATCTTCCACAGAGACGCTGTCAGACGATACAGAGAGAAGGATGGAGCTCACCTTTCTTACCCAGACATCTCCGACTGTTTTATTTAAATAACTTTAAAGAAATTGTTCGTGCACAGGATGAAACTGAGTAACTATGTACTCATCTTCATGTCAGTTTTCCTGGTCATTGAAACAGTAGTTTCAGGCTTCAGAAAGGATTCAAAGTATCATAAAAGTTGTCCATCAATAGATATATATATATATATGTGTGTGTGTGTGTATGTACAGATTTTTAATGTTTTCTCACCAAGCCTGCATTTATTTGATCCAAAGTCCAGCAAAAACAGTAGAATTTTGAAATATTTTTACTATTTATATTTATATATAAATATTTATATATAATATTTAAATATATATAATATTTATATTACTATATATACTATTTAATAACTGTTTTCTATTTGAATATATTTTAAAATGTAATTTATTCCTTTGATTTTAAAGCTAGTTTTTCAGCATCATTACTCCAGTCTTCAGTGTTACATGATAAAGGAAAATGAAGAAATATTTATTATTATCATTATTATTATTATTATTATTATTATTATTATTATTAGCAATATTTAAAACAGTAGAACAGAGTACATTTTTTCAGTATTTTTTAATGAATAGAAAGATCCAAAGCTCAGCATTTTGTAAGGTTATACACTTTACCATTCAAAAGCCTGTCAGAATTTTTAATTAATCATAGAAATTAATACTTTTATTTAGCAAGGATGCTTTAAATAGATTACAAGTGATGATAAAGACATTTATAATATTACAGAAGATTTCTATTTCAGATAAATGCTGTTATTCTGAAGTTTCTATTCATCAAAGAAACCTGAAAAAATTCTACTAAGCTGTTTTCAATATAACAGCAACAACAACAATAATAATAATAATAATTAATGTTTTTTAGCAGCAAATCATAATATTAAAATGATTTCTGAAGGATCATATGACTGGAGTAATGATGCAAAACAATTAGCTTTGAAATCACAGTAATAAATTACATTTTAAAATATATTGAAAAAAAAACGATTATTTTAAAAAGTACAAATATTTCAGGATTTTGCTGTTTTACTGTTTTTGCTGTACTTTGGATTAAATAATTGCAGTAAAAATCTTACTGTTCAAAGACTTTTGACTGGTAGTGTATATAACTTTTATGTCATGTAATTGCCAAGGCAACTTTTACAATTTTTTTTTTATTTAGTTTAATTTAGTTTACTTAAAATAGTAAAACTAAAACAGTAATAAGACTACAGACAAAACATTACAAAAAAAAAAACTCAAACATTTAAAACATTCAAAACTATTAACTATTATTAAAAAATTGAAGAGGATGTGGACATAAAAGAAAACATGTAAGTAAAAAAGGACAAAAAAATTCAATTAAAATGAAAACAAAATATACAAATAAAAACTCAAAAAGGTCAAAATATGATAAACGATTAACTATTATTAAAAACTATAATAGTATATTTGTGGTACTAAAAGAACTGAATTCATAGATTTGTTTTTAGTTGATGTTGTTCATTTTTAGTCAGTGTTTATTATTAATATACCTGTCTAATGAACAGTGAGTTTAACAGATCAGTTTGATTCATGAACGAATAATTCAGACTGGTTTTGTGAATCGATTCTTTGACTCAAAAGGATGATTTATTCACAGATCAGACATTTCATGAAAGTTGCATTGAAAACTAGAGCAGATGTCAGCGTTCTTTAAAAGTGAAACTTTTTTATATTTCTGTCTTGACTTTCTCAAACAAAGCCGTCAAATGATATTGAATATACAGTAGTATGTTTTGAAATGTATTTCTTGAATCATATGGATTATTTTCACTTTATTTGAAGCTTCAAAGCTCCAGTCCAAAATTGATTGTAATTGCAATGGAAAGAGTGACCAGTGCTTTATTAAAATTTCAACCAATTATAGATTTTTTTTGTGAACTGTTCCTTTAAAAGAAGAAGAAGAAAACAGAACTAAACACGGCAGTGCATGACTGCTTTGTTACCATGGAGATTGTGAACAATGGCTTTAATTCAAAACTCATTTATTATCCTTTGGCCTAGTTAAAATCATTTAGCACAAAAATAGAATCTTTTGTGACATCAGTTGTTAAAAAGGGCAACTCAATTACACTGGCAGTCAGTGTTTGACACACCTACTTATGCGATTAATTCAAACTGAAATTGCGTAAATGGAAGTACAGTACGTGTGAATGATGTACAGTAATGATCAAAACTGTTTCACAAATAAAAACTCTTATATTTAAGCAGCTTCTTTGTCTAGATTGCACTTCAGCTCGCTCTGACATTCAGCCAGCTTCCTGAGGTGCATGCTGGGATGCTTTCAAACAGGTTTGAAGGAGTTCACATGAACGCTGGACGCCTGATGCTTTTCCTTCACTGTCTGCTCAAAGTCAAGCAAGGAGTTGTTCACCCAAACATAAGATTTTTCTGAAAATACCAGTGCATCCTCTGCAGCGAATGGGTACCGTCAGAATGAGAGTCCCAACAGCTGATAAAAACATCACAATAATCCATGAGTAATCTACAACTGGGGTGGTGTGGATACTTGTGAATTATTGTGATGTTTTTATCAGCTGTTTGGACACTCATTCTGACGGCACCCATTCACTGCAGAGGATCCAGGTGAGTAAGATATAATGCTGATTGTCTGAAGAAACAAACTCCTCTACATCTTGTATGACCTGAGGCTGAATAACATTTTAGCAAATGTTCATTTTTGGGTGAACTATTACATCAAACAGCATAAAATTGAAAATACTTTAAATGACTCCCAAATAGGTTTTGTGCATTAGCGTCATCTCAAAACTTTTCTAAAGCATTAAACTGAAAATTAGAATAATACTCTTGTCATAATGACATCCTCAGAGGCAATAAACTCAGGAGAAGGCCTAATCCACTTGTCCTTCCTACCCCAGATGAATAAAGCGCTGACTAATACCGCTCTTAGATGGATGAGCTGGAAACGCTCAGCATTATCAGGAGGACAGATAATACCCACACATGTATAACTTCTTTCTTATGTCTAGCCGTATTGTCTAGTGTATATATATGTAACAGTATTGTTTCTGAATTCTAATTGTAGTGTTGTTGGGTCTATGCGTGTGGAGCTGGCAGTCAGTCTCTCTAAGGCCGTTAACTCTATTAGATTAGTGGTGTTAATGCAGCCACACCTGACAGACCTCTGCTGCACCTGACCGGACACATCCATCTGCTCAGAGATTGGGAAATTATTATGGAGAAATGCATGCGATAAGGACCAGAACAGGTCTGAATAACTCCACTGAGTAATTCAAGTCAGTTTATTTTGTATAACACTCACTTACACACATTGTTTCAGTGCAGATTTACAGAAATCATCCATTTAGTGTCTCCAGTGAGCAAGCCATCAAAGAAGAAATCTCCAGCAGATGTTTAGGATGGGAAGGTAACAACTGGATTTATTTTATTTTATTTTATTTTACATTTTTGATGGAAGTCACATATTGGTGAAATAATTTATTTCATGAAAGATCATTTCATTTAAATCAATTAATTAAAAAATAAAATAATGAAAGGCGGCTTTGATGTGATAAGATTGTATGAATGTTTTCAAAAATATTTGAGGATGTTTTCAAAAAGCAGGGGCACAAAGCAGGGTTATATTATATTATTATATTACATTATATTATATTATATTAATTTTGTCATTTTAATGTTTATTTAATTAAAGATACTTTCATTTAAAACAACTAATTAAATAAATAAATAATTAAAATAATGAAGGCTGACTTTGATTTGACAATTTTATGAATGTTTTCAAAAGTATTTCAGGATGTTTTAAAAATGTGTGCGTAAAGCAAGGTTATATTATTTTATATTTTATTATATTATATTATATTTTATATTATATTATATTTATTATATCTTATTAGTATAATATTCATTTTGTCATTTGTACATTTTAATGTTATAGATAGATATTAATCATTTAGATAATTTATTTTAATTAACATTTAATTTTAGCAATTATTACAGTTTATGTGTGTGTGTTTCTTTTAAAGTTTCATATTTTATTTTATTGTATTTTATTTTCATGAAACCCATATTGATGAAAATGTATTTAATTAAAGATACTTTCATTTAAAACAATTAATTAATTAAATTATTAAATAATGAAGGACGACTTTGATTTGACAATTTTATGAAGGTTTTCAAAGATATTTCAGGATGTTTTCAAAAACGTGTGAACAACGAAAGGTTGTATTGTATAACTTTATATTATATTCTAAAATATATTTCAATTAATTATAAATTATAATTATAAATATATATTTATAATTGTAAAATATTGTTTTGTGGTTTTTATTAACAAAAAGTATGTTTGTTTTAAAAAATGTGTTGTTTTAATTATATATTATGTTATTATCATAAGGTATCCCATACAAATGAAATATATAATATATATAATTTTTTTAAATGTAATAAATTATATATATATATAAAATATGACATAAAATTTAGTTAAATTTAATAACATTTAGTTTAAGCAATTCTTAAATTCATGCGTTTCTTTTAAAGTTTCAATTTTACCATTTAATTTTTATTTAAAATACGTTTAAAAAACATTTAAAATACGTTTAATGCAAAATTTATTTTAATCAATATGAAGTACTGATTTATGCTTTAAAATAGAGAGTGATAATATAATTTTAAAAATGGGCGGAAATTGTAAGTATAGTAAGTATATATATAATATTTATACAGTATATATATTTATATAATTATATTTTCTAATTTATGATATATTTTACCCAGTTCTATACACTTAAATTATTGTTAAACACTTGTATGTTTGTTTTTGTATATTTCTTTTAAATTACTAAAGTAATTTGGCAGCGAATTTCCCCACTTCAAATTTTTTCACAACGTCAATCAACCTTGCTATGCAAAACAGTCCGACTTGTCTTACCGCTGATTGGCTGTGTGTATCCCAGAGCGCGATGTGATTGGACGGCGCGCCTGTCGTGTAACGGCTCCCACCATCAGGTTTCGTGGCGCAGAGGATTCGGGCTCATTCTCACACACTCACTCACAGCAGCACGAGTTCGGAGGATGGAGGCGACTGAAGCGGTAGGTGAAACGCGTCTCTCTTACTTCTCGCGGAAGAACGGTTAGCCGCTCAGACCTGCCTGTTGGAGGAAACGTGAGCTGTGACGGGTTCTGTGGTTTTGTCGTGAATCCTGGAGTTTGTTTAGTGGGGTTTAGTGCGCTGAACTGTTTGCCGGGTCAAAGCCGCGATATTACTGATGGAGGTGTCAGAGGCTCCGAGTCTCCCGCGCTGTACTGACGCTGTCCGTGGTGCTGAAAGTGAGTAAAGCTTCCAACTACGCTCTTTAACGTAATAGGACTTTAAACAGAACAACGATTTCCAGGTCTGTTTTTAATTAGTATGGAAATGTTGAATATTCAGTATTTTAAAAATCGTTTAAATTACCTTAACATTAACAGAGACAATTTATGTTGTAGTTAATAAGGCAATGTGTATACTTTTTCTTAAAATATTGTTTAGTGGTGTTTTTTGCTAACGAAAAGTAAGAATGACCTTATACTTTGGAGAAAGAAGCATTCCTTGAAATGTCAGAGCGAACTAGCACGTTTTTAGATGTCGTTTTTTGTTGTTTATGCTTATTAGTTATGATTATTGGGATGTTTATGTAGCATGTTGGGTTATTTATCTGATGTTTGCAGCATTATTATAGCATCGTGTGTTAAGCTGATTGTGTTTTGTGGTTGCATTGGTTATTCAGTGATCTGTTATTTGTTGAACTTTAAGTAATTAATGTGGCCTTTTATTGTGTAGCTTGTATTGTTGGTAGTAGATTTTACAGTAACACGGTTTAATATCAGGTGTATCAAGCATTTTTATGGATCGTATCAAGTACAAACAGATCATTATTATAAAAACTGCATGTTACCGTTTTTTAAAGTTTGTTAGAAGGTTTTTTATCTCAAAAATGCTGATTGCATCTAATTGCTTTTCTAATTAATCGCATTGTATTTTCACACAGGCTGGTAATAAATCATCATTAGCTTTTGAAAACACTGTTGATTACTGCTATGTTTTGAACTATAAAGAAAGAGTTTCAGAAAAAAAAATCTTGACTTTTAAAAGAATTTTTCTCCCGCTGATGTTTTCTTTCTCAATTACTTCACTCGCTCTTAAAGTTCATTGATATTCGAGTCATCTGGCTGGGTTTCGTTTGCTGTAGAAGACATAAAAAGACCATTTTCTTTGTGCATGTATCAGTTTTACATGTCCTTTGAACCATGTGTTGCATCTGTGCATGCAAAATTGACCAGTTCTTTCATTTTCAACAGTGTTTTGACTGATGCAAGTCATTTGAGGAATGACTTGCGTCATTTGAACTTGCATCTCTCTTTGAAAGAAATAATCCTTGATAGTGAAATTATAATATAAATAAGCAGTTTAAGGTGAAATAAGCTCTCTGTGCCTAAACATCTGGCTGAACATAAAATGGGTCATTAGTACGAAATGGGTGCCTTTCCAACTAGATTAGAAGTCAGCATGAAATGAAAATTGCAGTCGCTTTTTCTTTTCTACTGTGACATCTGAGTGAAACGGCTTCTTGAACAAGAAAAAATGGTGGGTGGGACTTGATTTTGTCCATTGGGAATTGATTGGATTGATGCCGTTTTCTAATTGCTGTGATCTCATGTGACTGACAGGTTGCTGGAGGGAAGTGATTATTGCACAGCACTTCATTGCACACGTCATCAGAAGAGATGGTGTTGCGAAAGAGAGAGAAAGTTGTTGATTACAGATTATGAGGACACATGCATTTAAAAAAAGTAATGATATGCAAAGGTAAATGATTTATAATAAACACTGCAATATTCCACTGAAAGGAATAGAAGAGTATAATCTGTATAACAGATTATAGGATTTTTATTTTTAAGATTTTAAACCTTTTATTAGGTATTTCTGGATACATTAATACATTTTTAATATGCTTTGGGATGTAATTTTGCCTTTAGAATAGTTAATTTATTACATCACATTACAGTTAAAAAGTTAATTTATTTATTAATTGCATTACTTTACAGTTTAGTTCACTATAGAAATACTTTTTTTCAAGGTCATGAAACCAGTGCTTGTTCAAAAGAGAATTTAAAGATGAAACTTGTATAAATAATCTTTTCAAATATCAGTTGTTTACTTTAAATAACCATGGTAACAAGGTTGATGATATAAGATTGTCCTGTACTAACAAAATTGAGGCAAAAAATGGCATAAAAAGACTAACTTGTCCTTGAAGAGTTTACTTCTTGAAAGGATAATGATGTCATTATGCACAGTGTTTAGGATTTATGGAAAAAGGTCATTGGTCTACAAATGGGAAAATGTAATAGTAACATGGTTGATGCATAACCTGGGAAAACATGTTGAACATAAAAAGAGCACATAATTTCAATTACTTTTTTATGATTCTAAACTTTATCAGGTGTATAATGTGTTACTACTGAATTGCATTTAAATGTATGTTGGGATAATTTTACCTTCAGAATAGTTCATTGATTCAATTTTACAGTTAGTTTGACATTGCAAACCTCAAGGTCATAAAACGAATGCTTCTTAGAAGAGAATTTAATGGTTCTGTTAATAACTTGGTAACACTTTATAATAAGGTTTCATTTGTTAACATTATTTAACTACATGAGTTAATATTTGTTCATTGTGTTTAGTAAACGTAATTTTCAATTTTACTTTTAATAATACATTTTCTAAGTCAAAAGTTGTATTTGTCAATGCACTGTGTGCTCAGCTTACATGGTAATAAAAAAAATGTGTTTTTATTAACCACAGTATTAACTGTAAAAATATTAGGGGTGGGAATCTTCAGGCACTTCACAACCCGATCCGATTCCGATTCTGGGAGTCCAAAACGATTCTTGATCTACATTTTTTCCCCAATTAATTCTTCTGCTGTGCAAATAGATCTTTACAACCTTACATTTTAATCAGAATTGCGGTTTCTTTCGTTTTTGTTTATAGTTGGAATCTCTGTATGTCAGTACTGCCATCTTAAAAGTAGGGGTGTGAATCTTCACTGGTTTCATGATTCAATTCAATTATTTCATTATCAACTCAAAATCACTATGCATCACATTCTCATTTTTCAATATCACTGCACATGGCTACATTTTCATGTAAATTTTACATAAAATTAATTTTGTGCAAACTTTATATTTTATTATATAAACAGGCTACTTTATAAAACAATCACTGATTTAAAATAAGTGTTCTTGAAGTATCTGAAAGTTTTCAGACAATAGTTATGGGTTTTCCTTTTTTCCTCACCATTATCGCCTTTGATTATTACTGATGAGATCACAGACAGTGGCAGCTTTAACACACTGTATTCACACTAATGCACACATCTATTTCGATATATCAGGTGTTTTGTCCTGTTCTGAAAACATAACTGACTGTGTGAACATCAATTTCGTATAAAAGTATTCGAAAATGGAAGTGCATTCAACTGCAGCCGCAATCGATCTTCAGGACAACAAACACAGATCGCACGTGAAAGTCCGTCAGTGCACGAGTTTCGTGTATCTAATAGTACTGCATTCCAAAAAGCATTAATAAAAGCTTATCTAATGTAAAACAAGGCAGGTGGAAGCACACACTGTCAAGCAATGCACACGTGTCTTGCGGATTTCACACCGCTGGCGCACAAGCCGCTTCTCACAGTGCAAATTCTGTGCAATAAAGCCGGACACGTCTCTAGCGCACACACGTGCCACCTGCGGGAAAATAACCAAGCTCAAAATCGAATCTGAAATATTCAGAATCGATTCAGAATTGCGATGCATTGAAAAATCGTTTTTTTCTCCCACCCCAAAAACATATTGCTAGTTAGTAGCTAGTTCATATTAACTAATGTCAAGAAATGAGACTTCATTGTAAAATGTAACCAACAGTGTTGAAGAAAGTTACTTTTAAAAGTAATGCATTACAATATTGCGTTAATCTCTAAAAAAGTAACTAATTATGCTTCTTAGTTACTTTTTATGGAAAGTAATGCGTTACATTGCTTTTGCATTACTTTTGCATTGCTTTTTAAGTCTGGGCAGGGCCTGCTTGTTTGTTTTTAATATAAAAAGCTTTATTTTTGACAAATGTAAAAGCCCTTTCACACCAGAAAGTGAAATGCATAAGCGTCTTAATCTGAAGTCATTTTTGCTTGTTGGTATGGTTAAACTGGATCATCGAAGGTCAGCAGCAAAGACATTGGTTAATAAAATTGGATTAAATACGTGAAAGATATTTGTGTTATTTAACATTTAATTATTGCGGGTTTGCATTACATTCTGAGTTTGCATTTCTCTGTTTCACAGCGTACACAACGCCTCTGTACTTACTCCTGATTTCTCTCAACATGGGGACAGGACACTTGTCAGTCAATAAATAGGAAAACAAAGTAACTGGCGTTACTGACTTATACTAACTTATTTAAAAAAATTAAGTCAGCTATTTTCTCGTAAATAAACAGTAATGCGTTACTTTACTATTCACTCTGAAAAAGTAATCTGATTACGTAACTCACGTTACTTGTAATACATTACCCCCAACACTGGTAAACAATGATCTTTTGAAATATCGGTGGATATTAAGATTGTCCTGTATAAACTCAGCATAAGATCAACCGTTAAAAAAAAAAAAAAACTTTAGGTTGTCCTTGAAGAGTTCACGTCTTGAAAGGATGATGATGTCTTAGCATTTATGGAAAAGTCTACAAAGGGGAAAGAAATGGGAAAGAAATGTTATGTTGACTAAAATCTAAAAATATATATGGAGGCAAAATGCTAGCTTGAATGTAAATATTTGTTAATACAGCAAGAAGTTTGAAGTTGGCAGGATGCAGAAAATGCAACATCATGATGAAAGAAAATGTATTAGGAAAAATGTCTATAATAGCACATTGTTCATTGTTCAAGTATTTGTGCGTTTGAACAACGGCCCATATGCGCGGTGCATTATCTGATGCAGTTAGTATCAGTAGCATCACCTGTTTTGGCGGGTGTTCGGCGTACCGCTCCGCTTACATACGGACTGACAGTAATGGCTGTGCCGTCTCCTTCGTTTGCTTTTGTTCTCTTACTGTAGTTCTCAAGTTGCAGTCGGATAAGCAAAATAGGTGTTTGATGAGGATCGTTCCTCCCCGGCGTTTTTCTTCCGGGCAAATCAAAGGCAGTAAGTCACTTGTCTTGTTGTGAGGAATGGGCGCCAACTCGTGCTTTCTCTCAGGTTTATTTGAAATCCAATATGAATTGTGCTGACGCTTTGAATTTGCTTTTGTGACCTTGGCAGCGTTTTCTTGGCAAAGACAGTGTTGTATTGTTTAAAATGTGTTCTGTAAGTCGACTCCCGGAGGGGAAGTCTGCATATCAGAGGTTTGTCTTTATGTCCCAGGTGTCTCATAGTACTTTATGCTTCTGTCGCGGATGTTGAAATAGTCTCTGTGGTCTCCTGTATTCCCTGGAGGGCTGATTTTTCTTTGAGGAAAATAAATGCAGTTTTATGCTTGACTTGTGGCCTCGGCGCACTCGTTTCTATCACCGCTAAGTGAATTCTGTCGGAAAATGTAATCTCTTTATGATTAGACGAGCTCCCGTTTCCATACGGAAACCTGAACGTGAGAGTACAGTCACTCGGAGCGTATTTCTATCTGCTTTGCTTATGTTTTAATTGCTGTTTGGAGTCTGGTGGCTTGACATTGACGTATTGATCAGGTCTTAGAAAAGCCTCAATAACAGGCAGATCTAATTGATTACTCCGCATTGACATGCAGGGGCATTATGCCTCACCACGAGCGCAGACTGGGAATATTGATGTGTGAAATTAATTCCAAGCATGAGCGAGGAATGACTTTCACTTATTTGAGCTTGTTGTGCTACTGTTCTAATGAAATAGCTCCAGCAATTTTCCGTTTTCTTGCACATTCCAGCACGAATGTGTTCGGGAATATCGTGTTTGAGGAAATTAGGCTCCCCGGCCAAAACGCATTGGCAGCTTCTGCACTTGTTATCGGCCTTTCGGTTTTGAACCTTCTCCTGTGTGTTAAATCAGCTCATTATGCCGCTGTATTTCCAGTCTTCTTTAATTTGTTCTGTTAGACAGGCCGTCTCCGTTTAAAGGTGTTCTCCGGGGAAAACTTCAGCTGCAGACAGAGAGGGTGTTAAGCGGAGGGCAGCCGATAATGATCATCTCTCCGACTACTGAAAGTTGCTTCTAATGATCTGCAAATAAAACACAGGTCGCCGCTATTGTATTTGCTCGTCTGAGGGATTCTCATGACAGCACTTCTGAGACAGGCAACGTGTAGCACTCTCATAATTGCTTAATTATCAATTAGCAATCTCATAATGGTGTTTCCGATGTCATATGTTTACAGTTAAGATCATAGTGTGGATATGGCTTATTTCAGTGCTCTATAGAGAGAGTGAATTAAAAACTTTGCACCACTGCTGACTTTCAAACCATGTCAAGTGACTAATCAGTATGGAATCATGGGAAATGACAACATGACATGCTGACTGATGCTGTTAGACAGTAGACAGGGAAACAGCATGAGATTCCACTAAAAAACAGGCTGCTGTTTGAAAGTTTGCTGTTGGAATAGAGGTGTGCGATATGTATTTTCTGCGATAATGTCGTAATTGATGTTTTAACAATGTTCAATTTGACACTGAGTATTTTGCAAAAACCATTCAAAACACCTACCGAGTGCAGTGCACGCATTACAGTCTTTAAAATAAAGGTGCTTTACAAGGTTCTTCACAGCGATGCCATAGAAGAATCATTTTTGGTTCCACAAAGAACCATTCAGTCAAAGGTTCTTTAAAGAACCATCTCTTTCTTACCTTTTTATAATCTGAAGAACCTTCTTTTTCCACAAAGAACCTTTTGTAAAACAGAAATGTTCTTCAGATGTTAAAGGTTCTTTATGGAACCATTTACACAAAAAAGGTTCTTCTATGGCATCGTGAAGCACCTTTATTTTTAAGAGCGTACGTGAAGTCTAGACTTGTGCCCGTTAACAGTGCATTCTTTCACTGCAGGATTCAGTTATTAAAATACATTTAGAATGATCACAAAATCAAGACATGGGGACTTGATTTATTCCACTTCATATAGTTAATCAATATCAGTTGAGTACCGTTTTCTTCTCAAATAATTAACATGATTACAAATGTAATATTGTTTTTTTTTTGTTTTACAACAGTTCAATAGACAAGAATTAAGAGATTTACGTTTTAGACACCATATTGCAATCATTCCAAACAGCCAGAGCACTGTTTTGCGTCTCTGAGCAACATGTTTCGTTCCTGAACGATTCAATCATTTAAATGATTCAGTTCAGTCGCAATTACTCACTTATTAACTGTGACTTGCTGCCACCTACTGGCAGTTTTAATTCCACATTAAAAGTATCTTTTTATTATTAAAATAATTTCAAATATCAGTATTCATTGTTTTGGCATTTGTAACTAAAGGTTAAATGCATTCATGACCTGCATTAAACAGTGTGTAAATGTATCTAAATGCCACTTCAGATGCAGCTTCTGTGTTTCCTCTGCATTGCAAAGACAAACTTTGTTGATACTGATTTCCTTTGCTTGGTAACAGCCCAAATGTAAGAATTTGACTCAAAAGATAATGCCCATAAAAGGTAACAATCAATTTAAACTTATTGGAAAAGATTAATTTCTATCAGTGTGAACTGACCACCACACAGAATATGAAGAATATCAGAAAATTTAGAAGTCAGCTGTCTATTGTATTCCTAAAGATGCCAGCACAATAACACACTCAGCAAAATATCGTCTAATTATTGTTACTGATAAAATCCCAGGAAATATAGAGATATTATTTTTTGTCAATATCGCGCACCCCTATGTTGGTATGGTTTTTGAAAGAAGTCTTATGCTCACCAAGATTGGATTTATTTGATCAAAAAATACAGTAAAAACGTACAATTAGTAAATATTTTTACAATTTAAAATAGCTGTTTTGTTTTTGAATATATTTAAAAATGTAATTTATTTCTGAAAATGAAATCATGCTAATATGCTGATTTGCTGCTCAAGAAACATTTTTATTATTATCAATGTCAGTGTGCTGCTTAATATTTTTGATGTTTTTTTCATAACATCTTAAATGTTTTTACTATGACTTTTGATCGATTTCATGCATCCTTGCTGGGTAAAAGTATTATATTCTTAAAGAAAAAAACAGTTGTGTATATCACCTGCAAATGTTATGTCATGTCCACTTAAAATAACAGATTGTAATATCACTTTGTGCATAGAAATGATACAGTGTCTGGTTTAACTGAGTCTTTTCTGAGCCAAATGAGATTCATCTATTCAGATGTGTCTGCTGTAAATGCATCCAAGCGATTCGACCCATCTGAACTGAGTCACACCAGCCCTCCGTCAGCAAGCAAAACTATACCTGAATGCATGAGAGGCTTTTTACAATGCCAGGGCCACACACTCAGAGCATAATGCAGTTTTTACTTTCACGTCACAACCCCCCCCCCCTCTGCTCTCAGTCAGTGAAGCTCTTATCCAAGGCAAAGGATTACATTTTTGCCCATTTATGTAAATAGATATCTACTGAAGCAGTTCAGATTAAACGCCTTGTTTGCTGCGGGCTACGTCAATAATATTTCACAGCCAGGATTTGAACCACTAACCCCTCTATGCTCTTTTTCCTGCAGAGCATCACCTAACAAAAATATTGTATGGCCTGTATCACGCACTGCGGTCTGAAACATGTCACAGCCACTCCGGGTAAATGTTCTGGGGATTTGAAAAGACTTTGATGCTTTTAATGCTACCTGAACAAGAAGCAGTTCTTTTTTACTATATTTGAAGCTGAAATGTGTAATTTTTTGGCCTGCTTGCATCACTAAATTGCAAAAAAGATGTTTTTGAACAGGTTTCATGGGCCCTCACCTTGTCTGCTATTGGTTGGTCATACAGATCCCGCTGTTGGCTGAGTGATTGGTTGTTTCAGACTGGCTGGGATGCTCAAACAACAATACTTTGAGACAAACAGGGAATCTAGGAATTTTAGGAACACAGTACATTATGATATAAAAAAGTATAATAATGTTAAAAAGAATGACTTCAGCTCTACAAGTGGACTTGTCAAAGACATGTCCAGGTCATATTCGTTCATTCGTTCATTCATTCATTCATTCATTCATTCATCCATTTACATGATGTTAAGAAAAACAACTACCAAAAAAATAAATTTCTTTTAGATTTATGTGATGTTAAGGGGAAAACAAGAAAATTGTATAAAAAAGATAAAAATACTACAAAAATATTTATTTTATTTATGTATTTGTCATTTATTTACATAGTCAAGAGGAGGAAAAACTATAAGTTGGTCATGTTACACCCCACATTAAAAGAAAAAACAGCTACAAAAATTATTTTTAAAAAATTAAACGTTATTTATTTAATATAAAAAGTTAGTTTTAATTTACAGTTATGTGATGTTAAGGGAAAAACAAGAAATTTCTATAAAAAGATGAAAATGTTGTTAAAAAATACATTTTATTCATGCATTCTTTATTTATTTACATTGTTAAGGGAAAAAATAATAATAAATTGGTCATATTACACCCCAAAATCTGACTGTCAAATTATAAAAAAAAAACAACTACCAAAATTATTTTTAAAAATTAAACGTTATTCATTTTGTTTAATATAAAGTATGTGATGTTAAGGGGGAAAACAAGAAAATTATATAAAAAAGATACAAATGTTTTAAAAATGTCTTTTATTTATGCATTTGTTTTTTATTTACGTTGTTCAGGGGAAAAAATTAAATTAGCTATATTACACTGCAGTTAAAATATGTTATATGTATAAATTACCTAACTTACCTAATATATATATATATATGTATGTGTGTGTGTGTGTGTGTGTGTGACCCTGGACCACAAAACCAGTCATAAGTAGCCGGGTATATTTGTAGCAATAGCCAAAAAAACATTGTATGGGTCAAAATTATAGATTTTTCTTTTATGCCAAAAATGATTAGGATATTAAGTAAAGATCAACTTTAAAGGCAGTTTTATCAATATTTGGATTTTTTTTGCACCTTCAGATTCCAGATTTTCAAATAGTTGTATCTCAACCAAATATTGTCCTATCCTAACAAACCATACGTCAGTGGAAATCATTATTCAGCTTTCATATGATGTATAAATCTCAATTTTGAAAAATTGACCCTTATGACTGGTTTTCCGGTCCAGGGTCACACACACACACACACACACACACACACACACACATATATATATATATATACTGTATATATTATACAGTTTTATTTTAACATTTTATTGTTACAGTAGTGGTAATCTATTTAAAATGCTTATTTATAAAATAAAATACTGAATACAATACAGTAATGAAGAAAATGTGCTTATTTGTCATGAATGTCACAAAACCAGTAACCAAAATCTTCATGGCGTTGAAAACTTTTTCTTTATTTTCCGATTTTTCGGCATGCACAATATCATTTCTTATTTCTTTCTTTGATTTTGAGGTGAGATATAATCCAGACATGTTCTTGACAGTTTTTTGTGTGATTCACCTTGAAAGAAGGTGATTCACTGTGACAGATATCATGAAAGGAGCGAAAACATCCTCTTACGGTTAAGTTATCTGACATGTCGCAACATCTCAAATCATCCCGCAAACGATGCAAGACGAGAAGAGTTTTATCCCATGACTGCGAAAGAATTTATTTTCTTTCACTTTTCAGCCTCACGATGACTCAAATACGAGCACACTTCAGGAGAGAGAGAAAAAAAAACGAAACAAAAAACAGTTTTGTTGCCATCTGTCTGAGTATTCCCTGACTAATGTAGCTTACAGTCCCTCAGAGATGTTGCTTAAATTCTGTACAGATTTGTTCCATTAGATTGCCTCCATCTAGTTGTTTTTCCTCCCGCTGCTAACAGTTCAGTCTGAGTGCGGTCGCTATCCGCCGCTTTATTTCCTGCTGCTACAGGAACTGACAGCATCTGGCCACATCAGTCAGGAGAAACATCCCACGTGGAGAGTATCACCGTATTCTTCTCCGCGGAGAACGTCGACCTTCTAAACGGAGGCTCTTTGAGGGCTCGTCGATGTGGGTGTGTTGTTAAATGCACGGAGCGTGCGGCGCTCTGTGTACCGCCAGAGGAAAGGAGCCAGATTATTTATCCAGAGAGCTGGAACATGAAACAGGTCAGCGAACCGCTATCGTGTCACTAGACGGTGCAAAGGTAGGAGAGCAATTCTGCCTCTGATCAAACGCATGTTCCGCCTGGGTGATCTTGCAGGTGGGTGCAGCGGAAAGCTTTCTGCTTCCGTCCCGGATTCCTGACGGAGGAACGGTGTGTCACTTTGTTACCCTCTGACGGATGTGAGCGATGACAGATGTGTCAGTGTGCTGCCTTTGAAATATCACTGCTAAAAATACATGAAATAAAATAATGACAAGAGGCAGGCGGAGATGAGAGATAAAGGACAAAGAGACACGGCTGTCCTAATCCAGTTATGATTTGTATAAAGGAAAAATAGAAACCGACTTATCGCACCGCATTTTGCCTGCTGGTGTAGCTGTGATAATCTCCAGGTTGCAATTCTGATTTGATGTTATCGGATAAAACCGCCTATGATATCTCTAATCTCATGTTCCCCAGTGGGCCGCGTTTCTAAGTCTGAGCAGCGAAGATGGGATTTTCCAAGTATGAAGGAGGCCAAAAGTCTGAGACCACTAGTGAAAATGCTTAGAATAACAATGTGAGTGAAGTTTAATAGAAAACAGACTCTTGGAATTTCTTTAGTCTCTCTTATACACTCTTGAAAATAAGGTTTTTATTGGCATCTATGATTCCACGAAGAACCTTTAAAGAACATTTGCCATAAAAGATTCCTCTGCAATGAATGGGTGCCGCAGAATGAGAGTTGATAAAAGCATCACAATAATCCACAATAATGTCTTGTGAAGTCAAAAGTTGCATGTTTGTATAAAACAAATGGCATTAAGGCATTTTTTAACTTTTAAGCCATCGCTTTTGGCCAAAATATAAGTCTGTAATCCAAAATAATGCTTCCTCCAGTGAAAAAGTCCTGTTCTCCTCTCACATTAATAATTCACCCACATATTTGTGGTGATTTGTTTCTTACAAACATGCAACTTTTCACTTCACAAGACATTAATTGCTCAAGTGGAGGATGATTGTGGGTTATTGTGATGTTTTTATCAGCTGATTGGACTCTCATTCTGACGGCACCCGTTCACTGCAGAGCATCCTCTGGTATGCAAGTGATGTAATGATTCTTTGGGGAACCAAAATATGTTTTCTATGTCATCGCTGGGAAATCTGTCTTTTTCAGCCTTTGCTTTCAGAAGTGTTACAACAGCAACACTAGAGCAAAATCTGAAGCGGATTCACCAATGGTTCCTCTGCAGTGAATGGGTGCCGTCAGAATGAGAGTCCACACAGTTGATAAAAGCATCACAATATTTCACAATAATCCTTCAGTTGATCAATAAATGTCTTGCAAAATAAAAAGCTACATGTTTGTATAAAACAAATGAGTCATTAAGACATTTTTTGTCACTTTTAAACCAACACTTTTGGTCAAAATATCAGTCCATAATCCAAAACAACACTTTCTCCAGTCAAAAAGTCCATCCCCTCTCACATCAAAATTCACCCACATATTTGTTTAGGACAGCTTTTGCTTGTAAACAGTGCCTGATCTGTGCATATTTCTCTCCTGTGTCAGACTAGATGACTTTTCACTGGAGTAACCGGTAGTATGAATGGAGGACTCATATTTTAGTCAGAAGGAACGGTTTCTTAATGAGTGATTTGTTTCTTACAAACATGCAGCTTTTCGCTTCACAAGACATTGTTAATTGATGGACTGGAGTGTTTACTTGTGAATTATTGTGCTGTTTTTATTAACTGTTTGGACATTTTGACGGCACCCATTCACTGCAGAGAATCCTCTGGTGAGCAAGTGAGGGAATGATTCTTTGGGGAACCAAAATTGTTTTTCTGTGCCATCGCTGAGAAAACTGCCTATACTTTTACGAGTGTTATGAAAGCAGCATTAGAGCAAAATCTGATGACAGATTCACCAATGGTTCCTCTGCAGTGAATGGGTGCCATCATTTTTTCACTTTTAAACCATAACGTCTGGCCAAAAAATCAGTCCATAATCCATAACAACACTTCCTCCAGTGAAAAGTTCCATCACTTGGTGTCCTCTCACATCAAAATCTACCCACATATTTAAATAGAATTGTTTAGGACAGTTTTTCCTTGTGAACAGTGCTTGATCTGTGCATATTTCTCTCCTGTTTCACACTAGATGACTTTTCACTGGAGAAACCAGTGATATGGATAAATGACTTTGTTATTTTAGTCAGAAGCAATGGTTTCTTAATAATTTATTTGTTTCTTACAAACATGCTGCTTTTCGCTTCACAAGACATTAATTGATGGACTGGAGTGGTGTGGATTACTTGTGGATTGTTGTGATGTTTTTGTCAACTGTTTGGACTCTCATTCTGATGGCACCCTTTCACTGCAGAGGATCCATTGGTGAGAAAGTGATGTAATGATTCTTTGGGGAACCAAAATGTTTTTTTTATGCCATCACTGAGAAAACTGTCTTTTTCAGTCTTTGCTTTTAGAAGTGTTATAACAGCAACACTGGAGCAAATTCTGATGACAGATTCACCAGTGGTTCCTCTGCAGTGAATGGGTGCCGTCAGAATGAGAGTCCAAGCAGTTGATAAAAGCATCACAATAATCCTCCAGTTGAGCAATTAATGTCTTGTAAAATGACAAACTGCATGTTTGTATAAAACAAATGAATCATTAAGACATTTTTTTTCACTTTTAAACCATAACATCTGGCCAAAATATCAGTCCATAATTCATAACAACACTTCCTCCAGTAAAAAATACCATCTCATGGTCTCCTCTCACATCAAAATTCACCCACAAATTTAAATACAATTGTTTAGGGCAGTTTTTGCTTGTAAACAGTGCTTGACGTGCATATTTCTTTCCTGTTTTAGACTAGTTGACTTTACACTGGAGAAACAGAAGCAATGATTTCTTAATGACTGATTTGTTTCTTACAAACATGCTGCTTTTCAATTCACAAGACATTAACTGATGGACTGGAGTGATGTGGATTACCTGTGGCTTATTGTGATGTTTTTTCCGGCTGTTTGGACTCTCATTCTGACAGCACCCATTCACTGCAGAGGATCCATTGGTGAGCAAGTGATGTTATGATTCTTTGGGGAACCAGGAGTGTTTAGGAGTGTTATGACAGCAACACTGGAGCAAAATCTGATGATCATATTCTCCACAAGAAAATCCGAGTCATATAATCAATTTCACTTTTTTGTATATTTGATTATTTTATTATCAAATTCTCTGTGATGTCAGGCTTTTGTATTCCACGCATCTTTTGTTGTCTGTACTTTACAAGTGCTAGATGAGCAACTTTGGCTAGAAAGTTTTTCAACAGTCCTTTTCTGGTGCCAACATTATATTTTCAATATAATGTTGGTAAACTTTAAATTACCAGTGCAATTTAGTGGCATTTTCATAGTATTTTGATTTGATTGATACGAACCAACAGCCCAAATAATCGATTACCCACATTAAAGGGGTCATCGGATGCCCATTTTCCACAAGTTGATATGATTCTTTAGGGTCTTAATGAAAAGTCTCTAATATACTTTGATTAAAAATTCTCAATGGTTTTGTAAAACAACACCCTTTTTACCTTGCCAAAATCAGCTCTGCAAAAATCATCTCATTCTAAGGGGTTGTTCCTTTAAATGCAAATGAGTTCTGCTCACCCCGCCCCTCTCTTCTCTCTGTGGAAAGACGGTCTTGTTTACATTAGCCGCATTTAGCCGCGTTTAGCAGCTAAACTTCCTAACTACCACGTTATAAGGAAAGGCGATCGCAAAGATTCATAAAAAAACGCTTATACTCACTTCTGCTGTAAGTGAA
>JAHKKF010486509.1:0-21322 GCA_019740295.1 Labeo calbasu | reverse complement strand
CTTTATATTAAAACGACTTATAACATTTGCTAAAGAACTAACTGTTCCATTATGTCTTTTTCAAATATCTAAAGGTCACTGTCTAATTGTGCTTTTGACCTTTGAAAAGTTAGTAGTGATCCTTTCAATATGTCAATAGAAATGTACTTAAGCTTAATTAATTAAGAATTTCATGTTTCCCGTGAAACGCATAGACATGCATGCACATGCACCGCTGAATATTTATGGCCACGCTGCCTAAAAATAGAAAACAAGCTTTCTCATCATCTGCTTAAGTGAACCTCAAATAACCGCATCAATTACTCCAGAGACGTGCAGTGACAAACAGAACCACAAAACACTTTCAACAAGCATCTCTTTCAAACACACACAAGTAAACACACACAGAGTGATATATAGAGGCTGTCATAATGAATATAAATGACATCTAGGAAATACAGCAGATATCATTAATCAAACACATCAAAATTCATGAGATTCCCAGTGTACAGTAGTTCGATAACCACACAGGGTATGCATCGAACTATACACTCAATGAATGCTGCAAGAGAGAACCTTCACTTTCAGAGCTAATGCTCTGCAATTGACTTTAACGCCTCCATTCGGACATTTTAAACTGTTCATTTAAAACCATTTCACTGTGTACAAAATGCTTTGTTAGCCGCCCAGGGAAAAATCTAAAACATTAGACTATTTTAGAACCCCAAACCAAAGCCTTGCCGATTCTAAAGCCTTCATTTATCAATGGAAAGAAATTTGTGAAACATTGTGAAACCTCTGAGGGCCACAGCAAACAGGTTTCACTAAGTGCAGCACCCTGTGGGAAGTATAAAAGGTTTTATTTAAGGGTCTATTCTGGGTTCTAACTCAGGTTAAGTTATCTCAACAGCACCTGTGCTTGCTATCCACTACCGCAGACAATAATTTTATCCCTCTGTTTGTAAAAATGTGTTTAAAATAATAGCAGTCTATGGTGCAATTAATTCCAGATGGTTTAAAGGGGTCATCGGATACCCATTTTCAGGGTCTTAATGAAAAGTCTATAATATACTTTGGTTAAAAATTCTCAGTGGTTGTGTAAAACAATACCCTTTTTACCTTGTCAAATGAGCTCTGGAAAAATCATCCCATTATGAGGGATTGTTCCTTTAAATGCAAATAAGCTCTGCTTGTTCCACCCCTCTCTTCTCTCTGTGGAGTGACAAGCTGCTCCGAGAGGAGTTTACTTTAGCTGCATTTAGCCGTAAAACTTGCTAACTAGCACGTTTTTAGGAAAGACGATTGCAGAGATTCATAAAAAACCCTTATACTCACTTCTGCTGTAGGTGAAGCTGGATCACGAATGATTTGTGTGAACATAGACCCATTTATGTAGATCGGGAGGCGCATTCCCTTCACAAACAACCTTAATCCACTGGATCTTCAGTGGCTCAGATGTCAGGACTAAATGACGACCACTATGTTCATTATTACATCCAGCAACACAACACCTCAATAGCTCAATCGGAGATATTCTTGTCTAACTTACATCCCTGCTCCAGCATCAGAACAGTGAAGGTCGGACTGTTACAGCTGATCTGAGGTAAGACGCTTATGTCAATCAACTATCGTGGGAGCGGCCTCTGTCGGTGTGACGACATCTGAGAATGGCTTGATTTGAAAAAGGGGATATTATTTTTACAGATTAAATAAAAAACACTTCATGGATTTTTTCATTATAGGGTAGATTTGTACATACACTGACAACACACATTAATGTTCAAACAACATGTAAAAGTGAACTTTGCATCCGATGACCCCTTTAAAAAGCAAAATATGCACTGTGATTTTTCCATATAGATAGGTTATTTAAGCTGTAAAGTTGTTTGAATCATCCTTTTAGTGGTGACACTATTGTTCTAGGTGGATGAACCTCTGGTTATGTAAGTTGTTCCTTCTGTTTCATTATGACAGGAATAATATTACTTTGCACAGACAAGATTAATAAGCACTTTTATCATACTTAATAGTTATACTCCCAGATTCATAGACAAGGCTTAAGTCTAGTCCCAGACTAAAATGCATGTCTGAGCTGTTTTAACGGAAAGAAACTTGCACTTACACTGCCGTTCGAAAGTTTGGATCAGTACGATTTTTAACGTTTTTTGTAGCAATACATTGTGTGGGACAAAAATTATAGATTTTTCTTTTATGCCAAAAATCATTAGGATAGATCATGTTCCATGAAGATATTATGTAAATTTCCTACTGTAAATATATCAAAACTTAATTTTTGATTAGTAATATTAAGTGGTGAGCACGTCATTTGGACAACTTTAAAGGCGATTTTCTCAATATTTATTTTTATTTTTTGCAAACAGTTGTATCTTGGCCAAATATTGTCCTGTAGTTAAAAGGTTAAAAAGAACAGCATTTCTTTAAATTAAAAAATCTTTTGAAACAACATAAACTACCGTTTAGAAGTCTGCGGTTAGTAAATTTATCTTCTTTTTTTTTTTGGGAAATTAATACTTTTATTCACCAAGGATGTGTTACATTGATAAAAAGTGATAGCAAAGACTTATATTGTTAGAAAAGATGTCTATTTTGAATAAATGCTGTTCTTTTAAGACTTTTTTTTTTTCACCTAAGAATCCAGAAAAAAACAAATCACCGGTTCCAACATTGTTTATAAATTAGCATATTAAAATAATTTCTGAAGGATCATGTGACACTGAAGACTGGAGTAATGGCCGATGAAAATTCAGCTTTGCATCACAGTATTAATACACAAGTAATGATTTTTTCTAAGGCACGTTTATAGAAGCTACTTAAATGTCCTTAATCCTGGCTTAATCTAATTCCAGTCTGTAAAACCAGGGTATAATGTTTAAGTTTGGTTATACTTATAAAAGTGTATTTAATCGTTTTTTCCCCCAGTGTAGTAGAGTGATGACATATTTTTGTAGGCCAACCCAGAAGTTAGCATAACCCTGGTTCACTCGACAAAAACCCAAAACAAAATGAGCAGAAGACAAACTTGGAGCAACAAGGAGGTAAAGTGCCTTTTATGAGCTCTTTGTGAGTTTGCAGGTGGTGAAAATAAAATCATATACATGCAACAATGAGCACGCTTAGTCCAGCAGACAGCATTGCGTGTGTTTGACTTAAAGCAGCGATGAGCAGACCGATCAGTGAATGGGTACTTTGATGTAATACACACGCAATGCCGCTTTAAGTCAAACGCGCCTTTTCCTTTTCTATGGAGTGTTCGGTGAGTTCCGTCACGAAATATACATCATTCTACCCGACAAATCAGGTTGTGAATGTATCACTATGCCTTTAGGTTTGGTATCTTAGGTTCGCTGTCAAAAATGCCAGTGTGAACGCTAAACGGACCAGGACCAAATGTATCATTTTCCTTTTTGGTCCGGACCAAATAAACCAAACGAACCGAACTACAAGCATGAACACACACTATAAACAACTACACCACACTCACATGATTCATGACTCAGATGATTTTTTTCTGTTTAGCATAATGTTGTTTAAATGCCTCCGACAACCTCTGTTGTACCGTTTAACCACTTGTTAGAAACAACCTTTTTCAAGACATGTAAAAGATGTTAGAATCACTGTTGTATGAGAGCAGCCATATCACCCTGCAGCCCAAGACTGGTTGCCCACTGAAGCTAAGCAGGGTTGAGCCTGGTCAGTACCTGGATGGGAGACCTCCTGGGAAAACAAGGTTGCTGCTGGAAAAGGTGTTAGTGAGGCCATCAGGGGGTGCTCACCCTAAACCGAGGTCCTGACTCTCTGTGATCATTAAAAATCCCAGGATGTCCTTCAAAAAAAGAGTAGGCCCATTGGCTTCTGACCATCATGGCCTCCTGATCATCCCCATATTCTGAATGGCTTCATCACTGTACATATTACTCTATGATTAGTCCCATTGACTTTCATATTTCTGAACTATTCCATTGATTTCCATATGGAAATAATACTTTGGCTACCATTAATTGGTTAAGTATCTTCTTTTATGTTCAGGCAAAGAAAGAAACTCATACAGGTCTGAACCAACTTGAGGGTGAGTAAATAATGACAGAATTCTCATTTTTCAGTGCACTATCCCTTTAAAAAGTAGTTGTTGCTCAGGTTGAGACTCAAACCAGAATTGTTATGAGAACAATTATATTTGTTATTAGACTTGGACTCTCTGTTCATTAGACTCGTCTCCCTAATGTCATTACCGTGATTGGCCATGAGCTACCAATCTTAAACCTCCGTTACTTCCATTACTAACTACTTTAAAGCCCCAAAAAGGGTTTATTTAGGAAATCAGTAATTATTCTTTATAATTTCCCAGTTTCGTTAGGCCTTGAGGTACAGTCCTGACCTGAATAGTTTGGTATCGTTTTCTGATACTGATTCTTTTACTGTTATCCTGCTTTTTGTCTAATAATAGATCGGTTAAACCTACATCGACTGAAAGTGGGATGCTCTTGAATGTCAGATGTGAGACAAAAAAAGTATAACTGCACAGAACAAGTGATGATTGTGGACTGAATCAAGCTACACACTGCATCCCACTCCTGAGCAATGATTCATTATTTTAAATGTAGGAGAGAATGTGTTTGTGAATTGGTGTGTGTGTGTGTTTATGTGTGCGTGAGAGTGGATTGCATTATAGTTCTTTCAATTGTCTTCTGCTCGCTAATTTCCCTGAGGCGGTTCTATTGACAGGCCATGAGCTTGTCTTACTGAGAGACATCTCAAGAGTCCTTCATCCTTCTGCTCCATGCAAGCAGCAATATCTGTCTATACTGACACAGAGCACAATGCAAAAGCTAATTAGCATAGTGTAATTGCAACTGCTGTCACATGAATTCACTGTCAATATAATTAGTGAATCCCATGAAAATACCACGTCACGCCCTGCTGTCAGCATTCTGTTACCAGGGGAACTGTGGTAAATCTGGTCACTTTTCATGTTTGACTTGCAGGCAACACCCATTGAAATACCCCTGACTCATCTAAAGAGCTCTGACGTACCTGGAGAAAGCCATCCATTCCCATTCATCTCAATGGCAGCAACTTGGCCTGTGCCTCCAGCATCACTTCACAAAACATTTACTCACAGTCATGTTGTTTCAAACTCTATGACCTTCTTTCTACCGTGGAATACGAAATTAGGATTTTAAAGAAGATTCTGGGAAACCCTTTCAGTGTAATGAAAGTAAATGAGGACCAGAACTGTCAAGCTGCTTGAAGGACCCAAAAGCACCGTAATAGTATTGTAAAAGTGACTTGTGTGCTGTGTTCTAAGTCTCTTGAATATATGTGATGGCATTTGAGCTTTGCAACCAGACCAGTGAGTCAGAGAGTTAAACTGGATCACCTCCAATTTTTTTTTACAAATCATTCAATTTTGTCATCTAGATTAACAGATTTATTGAAAAGATTCAACTCAAAAAAAAAAAAAAAAAAGATTCAGCTGACCGCATCATTTATCATTATCATCATTTAGATTCTGAAGACTTAAAATATATAGTACATGATTCATAAGATATAGTGTAAATTATGATTTAAATGTAATGTTTTTTAATTGTCATTTTGGTCAACTCCTTCACTTTCATTACACATGAAATTGTCCAGAATCTTCTTTAAAAACATACCATTTGCATTCCACAAAAGAATGTTATACAGATTTTAAACCATCATATACTACCAATCAAATTCAAACATTCAGAATTCAAATTTTGAATTTAGAAGTCAAATTCAAAAAACATACGCTACCAGTCAAAAGTTTTTGAACAGTAAGATTTTTTATGTTTTTTTGAAGAAGCCTCTTCTGCTCACCAAGCCTGAATTTATTTGATCTAAAGTAGAGCAAAAACAGTAAAGTTTAGAAATATTTTTACTATTTAAAATAACTGTTTATATGTAATTAATTCCTCTGATTTCAAAGCTGAATTTTTAGCATCATTACTCCAGTAACATGATTCTTCAAAAATCATTATATTCTGATTTGCTGCTCAAAAAACATTTATTATTAGAATTGTTTCAGGTTTCTTTGGATCTTTCTATTCATCAAAGAATATTCATCATCCTGAAAAAATATACTCAACAGTTTTAAATATTGATAATAAAAAAAAAATCTTGAACAGCAAATCATCAAATAGAATGATTTCTGAAGGATCATGTGACACTGAAGACTGGAGTAATGATGCTGAAAATGTAGCTTTGATCACAGAAATAAATTACATTTTAAAATATATTTAAACAGAAAGCAGTTATTTTAAATATTCAAAATATTTCACAATATTACTGCTTTTGCTATATTTTGGATCAAATAAATGCAGGTTTGGTGAGCAGAAGAGACTTCTTTAAAAAAAACATTAAAATATTACTGTTCAAAAACTTTTGACTGGTAGTGTAAAATGTTACAAAAGATTCTATTTAAAATAAACACTGTTATTTTGAACATTCTATTCATCAAAGTATCCTGAAAAGACTGTTTCTGCAAAATATTAAGCAGCAAAGATTGTTTTAGAGATTGATAATAATAAGGACTGGTAATTAGTTAATAACTGGTGTTGCTTGCGATTTTTAAATCCAAATATATGTCTCCTGTTGAATGGCAGTCAATGGAGAAACATGTTTTTGCCTATATAACGGTGTAATTATGGCATTTGCCAGCACTTATTCTCCAAGATCCACGCTCACCTGTGGCCTCCACCATTCCTTCCAGAATGACCACTATTTCAAACTCTTCTCGTGCCAGTTGCTCCTGAGAGATGTCCCAGAAGGGGCTGTTCTTGTTGATCTCATGGCAAATGATCAGCGGAGACACCAGGAATAGCCGATCGTCCCCCGTGTCAAAGCCCACGTTGATGTCCGTCTGGTTTAGTGGGATGAACTCTCCCTCCTTGGTCTGTTTAGAGCGGATGAGCTTGGCCCTGATGGAGGCCTCCACTATATGCGAGTTACGCAAGTCACCGACGCGGAACATTAAACACAACTTACTGTCCCGCATGGATATCACAGCTGTGTTGGAAAACATGAGCGTTTCGGCACGTTTCTTTGGCTGTGAGATCTTCACAAACATGCAGCCCACCATAAAGGCATTGACGATGGAACCCAAGATGGCCTGCACCAGAAGCAAGATGATGCCTTCGGGGCATTTGTCCGTTATGACGCGGTACCCATAACCAATGGTGGTTTCAGTCTCGATGGAAAAAAGGAACGCTGAGACGAAGCCATTGAGGTTATTGACACACGGCGTCCACTCGTTGTCATCTGTGTGGTCCAGGTCTCCACGGGTGTAGGCGATGAGCCACCAAATGAAGCCAAAAAACACCCAAGTGGTGGTGTAGACCAGCGTGAAGACCAGGAGATTGAAGCGCCACTTTAAATCCACCAGTGTGGTGAAGATGTCCGTCAGGTAACGGTAGGTTTCGCGCACGTTTCCGTGGTGGACGTTGCACTTGCCGTCCTTTTCCACATAGCGCTGACGCCGTCTTCTCATCGGACCTCCTGCGGGATCGTAAGCGTCTCCTCCTCCCACAACTCCCCCGACGACCATCGTACGGTCTGTGGGGATCTACCATCAAGAATGGAAAAAGAAGACAGAAAAGAAACATTTCAAGTTTGGCTAATAGAAAAGAGTCCACTTTTCTTCAGAGTTTCTTTCTTTAGCCAAAAAGCAATTTAGGTTTTTGAAGAAAACATTACAAGATTTTTCTCCGTAGCGGACTTCAAAGGTGGTCAACGGGTTGAAGGTCCAAATTACAGTTTCAATGCAGCTTCAAAGAGCTCTACACAATCCCAGCTGAGGAATAAGGGTCTTATCTAGTAAAACGATCTGTTATATTCATCTAAAAAGATGAAGTTTTACTTTTTACTTTTTATGATACTTTTTAACTGCAAATGCTCATCTTGCACTAGCTTGACGTCATGCATTATATAATCATGCACGCGTGACGTAGGTGGAGGTACCACCCCAATGTTTACAAAGCCAACGTGCCAAGAAAGTCAAACGCCCTTTACAAAAAAGGTAAAACGATGTTGGATGATTCTGAAGTTGAAAGAGAAAATGACATGGGGTTTATCATCCTGCCCGACCTTTTTGAACTGAAATACACAGATGAAGAACTAACCACGTGTGACCTTTCCACCGTGAATATGCAATGTGTGAAGACACGCATATGCATCGCAGAGCTAGTCCAAGATGAGCATTTGTGGTTAAAATGTATATACTTTTATATTGTTTTAAGAAAATGTAAATTGTCAGGAAATTTATATTTTGCAATATTGTAAACAAAACTTACTAAAAGAAGGACAACAATAGCAGTTTTGAAGCAATAATCAATCAACCAGCTAAGTTTGCCATTAAAGACAGTTACAGTTTAAGTCAGAAGTTTACATACACCTTGCAGAATCTGCAAAATGTTAATTATTTTACCAAAATAAGAGGGGTCATACAAAATGCATGTTATTTTTTATCTAGTACTGACCTGAATAAGATATTTCGGTAACACTTTATTTTACGGTTTCTTAAGTAGTTGCTTATTAGCATGCATATTACCAGAATATTAGCCATTTATTAGTACTTATTAAGCACATATTAATGCCTTATTCTACATGACCTTATTCTACATCCCTAATCCTACCTAATACCTAAACTTAACAACTACCTTACTAACTAGTAATAAGCAGCAAATTAGGAATTTATTGAGGGAAAAGATGTAGTTAATAGTGAATAAGTGTTCCCTATTCTAAAGTGTTACCGATATTTCACATAAAAGACGTTTACATATAGTCCACAAGAGAAAAAAATGAGTTCCTTGTTTGTCCTGAAGTTAAACTGCTCCACTGTTCTCCAGAAAAATCCTTGAGGTCCCACAAATTCTGTGGTTTTTCAGCATTTTTGTGTATTTGAACCCTTTCCAACAATGACTGTATGATTTTGAGATCCATCTTTTTTATACTGAAGACAACTGAGGGACTCATATGCAACTATTACAGAAGGTTCAAACGCTCACTGATGCTCCAGAAGGAAACACAATGCATCAAGAGCCAGAGGGTGAAAACTTTTGAAGATCAGGGTAAATTTAACTTGTTTTGTCCTCTGGGAATCACCTAAGTATCTTCTATTGCTTCTGAAAGGCAATAATAAATGAAAAAATATGATATTTAGGCAAAATAAGAAAAAATGTACACATCTTCATTCTGTTCAAAAGTTTACACCCCCCTTCTGGAGCATGAGTGAGCGTTTGAACCTTCTGTAATAGTTGGATATGAGTTCCTCAGTTGTCCTCAGTGTGAAAAGATGGATCTCAAAATCATACAGTCATTGTTAGAAAGGGTTCAAATACACAAAAATGCTGAAAAACCAAAGAATCTGTGTGACCTGATGGATTTAACTGTTCAGACAGGTTCAGGGACTCATGAACAACTAACAACAACAGCTTTGGGTCATTCAGGTAACAACACAGTGTTAAGAATCAAGTGCATGTAAACTTTTGAACAGGGTAATTTTTTATAAATTCAACTATTATTTTCTCTTGTGGACTATATGTAATGTCTTTTGTGTGAAATATCTTATTCAGGTCAGTACTAAATAAAAAAATAAAATGCATTTTGTATGATCCCTCTTATTTCGGTAAAATAATTAACATTTTGCAGATTATGCAAGGTGTATGTAAACTTTTGACATCAACTGTATAATGTTACAAAAGCATAAAAGCATTTAAAAAAAGCATATGTAAAACTAAACTTACTTTTTCATTGGAATCAATCCATTTTTTTGGCAGCTTGATGCCTTGTTTTTCCACATCCTGGCCCTTAAAACTACTCATGGCCCGAAAGCCGTGGTCGTCGTCTCTGATCCAACACAGTAGCTGGAGCTCTCCAACTATTAGAAGAAAACACATAAAAAGCTAGTGAGTGAAACTCATAATGGAGAGCGAAGTCTGGTGTAATTTACCACAACAGTGAAATAAATGTGCCTCCAAGTGGTCTTAATTAAAAGCAGAGTGTTAAATTATGTTGCTCTACAGTGTTTGCTTACCTGCACACCACATTTACACAATTAGTCCATGAATCTGTTTTACAAATCAGTGCAGTTAGTACAGCACTGAATACATTAAGAGTTAAAACGCAAGTGTGATCACTAAAAAAAGTTTGCTTTCACCAAGTCAGCTCTGATATTTGCAGAAAAAACAAAATCACAGAAACTGGAATTAATGCATTCAAAAATGAGAAACATGATTTTAGTGGTTTGCAATATTTCTAATTTGCCAAATAAACCACTAGAATTTAACTTAAAAAAAGTTCACCACATTTTACTTCAAAATCTACATATTCTCTATTATATTTTTTATTTATATAATAAAATGAATAAACAATTTATATTTGATTTACATTTACATAAAAGTGTTGTTTTTTATATATAGTAAATGATAACAGAATTCTCATTTTTGGGTCAACTATCTCTTTAACTAACTTAAATTGCAAGTCATGCTTTATTATTTGTTGGTAAACAACACAGCTGTTCTGGTCCATCATCCCAGACCAGGACTAAACCAGCAGTCTTTCTTAGCAGGGGTTTTACTATAAGTATTTTGCATGCAAAAATAATAATCATCACAACCAATGACTTGATAACCAACATTTATCGTAAAGAAAAGGCTGCAAAACCCTGCAAACGATCAGCCTCATCTCTCTTACACGTATAATGCTTAATTTCCACATTATTGATCACGTTCACTGAACGCTGAATTCCACATCTGTTTCTACATGTTAGCCATTAGCTCACAGTCTCCAAAGACTTTGTGTCTCTCCCTCTCTGCCCAACCATCACCGAAGAACACCGTGCGACAGCAGGTGCGGGTGAGTACCAGTGGGTTTTTCATAACACACATGTGAAAGCAATATTAATGATGGCAGGCTCCATGGGGAACATGGAGCAAGGCGGTCTGAGGCAGATGGGGGCAGACGGCACCCACCAGGACATCTGATCAGACATGGTCCAGAAAGATAGAGAGAGTGAGAGATGATAGAGGGAGAGAAAGAGACAGATTGAGAAAGTGACAAATAACAACTCAAACGCAGATAAACTAAAGCTACATAAAATGATTTACTGTGTGAACTGATGAATTATTTATGCAGTGTTGATATCCGGACTTGTTTGTTTTGCCATTATTTTGGCTTGACAGATTTGCTGTGCAAGATCAGAAGGGCGTGCAACAAATATCTTTAGGAGCCAAGAAAACAAACTGTCCCTCTTTAGCAAGAACATAAACAAGCTAAAAGAAACTTTATGTAAGTAGCTGAATACTTTCTTCAGTGTGTCCCAACTAGGTGCAATAAAGTGGCAAGAGATAAAACTTTAAGTTTCATTTTGCTAGCTACTTGCAAGCAACACTTAGTAGTGGTGTTCTCGAATGAATCAATGTTTATAAATGAATCATTTAAATGAATGATTCAATCACTCTTAAAGGATTAGTTTACTTTAATTTACTCACCCCCATGTCATCCAAGATGTTCATGTCTTTCTTTCTTCAGTTGAAAATAAATTAGGGAGGAAAACATTCCATTTTTCTCCATATAGTGGACTTCAATGGGAGCCGATGGGTTGAAGGTACAAATTGCAGTTTCAAGGCTGCTTCAAGGTGAGGAATAAGAGTCTTATCTAGCAAAACTATTTTCTAAAAAATAAATAAATAAATACAAATAAAAATTAACATACTTTTTAACCACAAATGTTATGCAGAAGTACCAACCTAGTGTTTACCAAACGAACGTGCAAAGAAAGTCAAAAACACCCTTTACAAAAAAATGTAAAACCTTTTTTTTTTTTTTTTTTTTTTTTTTAGAAAATAACCAATTGTTTTGCTAGATAAGACCCTTCTTTATTGGCTGGGATCGTTTAGGGCTACATTTAAACTGCACTTTGAAAGTTCAAACTCGCGGGCACCATAGAAGTCCATTATATGGAGAGAAATCCTGAAATGTTTTCCTCAAAAAACATAATTTCCTCCGACTGAAGAAAGAAAGACATGAACATCTTAGATGACAAGGGGGAGAGTAAATTATCAGTAAATTTTCTATTTGGAAGTGAACTAATCCTTTAATAAATTTGCTGAACAGAAAGATATGGTAAAAAAAAAAAAAAAAGTTGCAGTGTGCAATTCTGAATTCATGAACTGTTTTTAAACAAATCAGTTGAATGAATGACTCAGTGGCTCACTTAAAAAATACAGTCACTTTCGTAAATGTACCTAACTGTCGTATGATAAGCATTAAATATTTTCTGAAGTTCAACAAGCTAATGTATTAAATATGTTGATATAAATAAACTAAATACAAATAAATGCACTACTGAAGTCTACTAGGAGTCTCCAAGGCTGCATTCATTTGATTTGATCAAAAATACAGCAAAAACAGTAATATTGTGAAATATCATTACAATTTAAAATGGTTAATAATAATTTTTAAATGTAATTTAGTTCTTATGATGGCAAAACTGAATTTTCAGCATCATTACTCCAGTATTCAGTGTCACATGATCTTTCAGAAATCAATCTATATGCTGATTTGGTGATCAAGAAACATTTCTTACTAATTCAAAAAATGACGGTTAAATGATTTTAAAAGGTTGTTTTTAAAACATTCTACCTTAATTTAAATTTAAACCAAATTCAGGAACTGAATTGGAACTCAATTTAAATTTAAATTAAATTCAGGAACTGAATTGGAACTCAATTTAAATTTAAATCAAATTCAGGAACTGAACTGGAATTTAAAAACATCCTCGAATGGTGCACAAACCCTGGTGTCACGCCTGCTTAGGACTCTGGCTTAGTGTTGTGATTGGCAGGATTGCATGAACAGCTTTACCAGAACTCCATATACCAGAACACTGAGTCCAAATTGGTGGAGATGCTGTTAAACAGTCCCAACTTCACAAAGTTAAACTAGCAGAGGAGAGAATGGTAACTTTGGTCATTAGCCTTTGCCATATAATTGGATAAGTGCCGTGGGCGGACGCTAGAGATCACCACACTGTGGAGACAGTAGCGATACTTCCTGCGCCTTTCACGTCTGTAGCTTATCCTCAGGTCCAAACAAAGCTCTGCAGATTTCCTCACAATTGGAATGCCCCGCATGTTCACTGATTTAATATTTTGGCTATTTTCATCGTGCTTTCATCTACTGAGAGCGTAATATTTCCCCTCCAAACTAGTGCAGAAAATGAAAACTTCATCTGGTTTGACCAAATCAGGATCCCAGGAGGATGAATCAACCAGGACGCTGTCGTCTCTGACCCAGACACATTGCGCAGTCAAACACCCTGCAGCTCAGCCACAACTGTGCCACTGTCACTCTGCCTGAACTGTTGCGTCATCACAAACCAGAACACTGGATAGCACCAGGGGTCAGTGTAAAATGTCACCAACTGGAGTGAGCAGCAGGAGAGCACTCTTGCTCCTCTGTGCCCCTCACTGAGAGAGAGAGCAGAGCGTACAACCACAACAAGCCACGTGAAATTGAAGCACTTTAACTCTTTTTAATTATGGTTTCAGCATCTATTAAATCTCTACTGAGCTCTACATAAACACTACCAGTCAAAAGTTTTTGAACAGTAAGTCTCTTCTCTTCACCAAGCCTGCATTTCTTTGATCCAAAGTACAGCAAAAACAGTAAAATTGTGAAATATTTTTACTATTTAAAATAACTGTTTTCCATTTGAATATATTTGAAAATGTAATTTATTCCTCTGCTTTCAAAGCTGAATTTTTTGCATATAGTATATATATACCATTTTAAATTTTCTTAAGAAATGTAAGATGTGCCAATGCAAAAATCGTGGTGCTATCATGGTGCTTTTCATTTTTTTCTGAAACAAGAAAAAGTAATTTCCACCATATCTCAAAGTATATATTGTGTTTAATAACATTCTGTGGTAGAAATGGCAAATTCACAGCTAGAATTTTACATATTCAAAATATAATAAATCATCTTTCTGACAAATTAATAATTTGACAAATTATAAATAATGCAGATTAAATAGCAAAAATATTCTCTGAAATTGACTTTGATTTCGTCTTGTATATCATCTCATATCTAATATAATTTTCCTTCTAATATATTTTTCACTAACTTTTGAAAAAAACAAACTATGGGGTAAATGTTAAATTTGATTAATGTACATAAATCACTTTCACATAATAAATATTAAAATACTATATAATCTATTTAATTATTTGTTTTGATTATTTTTAAACAACATGTAATTATGAATTATCTATTGTTTTTATTACTATTTATATTTATATTCCTATGAAGAAGAGACATTTAAAAAAGGATCTAAGGTGACAGTTAAGACATTTATAATACAAAATATTTTTATTTTAAATAAATATTGCTCTTTCTATTCATCAACGATGAAAAAATGTATCAGTTTTCACAAAAATATTAAGCAGCCTTTCTTTGTCTTTCTGGAGAAATAATTCACAAAATAATTCTTTGTTTTGATTATCTTTTTAATAATATATAATCATTAATTATAAAGGTTTCATTATTATTTCTATTCATATTTATGATGGATTTTTATAGTATATATGATTGGGATGTTTGGGTCTGGGGAATGATTAAAACGACATAAAATGCGTTCAGAAAAATAGAAAAAATTACAGAAATTATAATAATGGCAAAAAGTCTCCTTCATTTAACAAAAAGAAAAAAAAAAGAAACCCTTGGACATAAAAGTGTAGCAAGCACCACTAATTAGACGTCTCTTTATACGAGCTCACCTTTAAAAAAAGACTATTAGAAAAAATGGCATATAACTTTGGCGCCGAACATGACTTTTAGTTCAGTCTGCTTTTATTAGCTGAATGCTAGACTCCAGACAGCACTGTGACAGAGATGGAGAAGACATAAAAACGACTATAATGCTGAAATGCATTAGACGGCGCTTAAGGGAAGATCCATTGAGATGGGTTGGACTGATCTTCGTCACAGGCTCTGACCTTCACGCAACCTTTATCCTGTGCTTTAAATGTGAAATGCCATACTTCGCTTGTTTTATGATCTACAATCATTGGTGAGAAAAGCCTGTGACTACCTCAAGGGCAAAAACAGGCTTTTCTATTGCAGACCCATCCAGCGGTAAGAAACTGGAGAGCGCCGACACAGAACACGAACTCACCGCTCCCACGATTTGCATAATTACCTTTTCAACAATTTTTACATAATCCCTCTATTTCAGAGATAGACCGGATCATCATCGCCAATGACGCCGAAGAGTTCACCTTGCGTTCACCTTTTAGCTGTGGTCTAATTGCATCATGGACGTCCTGTGTGTATTCAAATATTTAACTGCACTGCATGCTAAATGCATTCACTGATGTGACTTTTCAACCTTTGCTAATGCTGACATAAGCAAAGGTCTGATGCTCTGGAAGCTTGTCTGGTCATTAAATTGGATTTAATAAGCTTTGATATGTCACACCGCTGAACCCTGCACTTCACAGGAGGGAGACTCTGAGACTCTGTGATGTGTCCTTAAAAGCCGATAGCAGTTTGCAGAAATTTTCAGAGTGGCACAACATGCATCAGAGTAGATGCCTTATTTAATTTGACAAGAATCAAAACAGCACTGCGAGGGATAAACATACAGCTTGTTCAATATGTCGCATATTTTAAAGTTCGTCCTTGAACCAAATAGCTTTACTAGATTAATATTAAGATTTAACCCAGATTAGTATGCAAAAACAACTACAACCCCAATTCCAGAAAAGCTGGGATGCAGTTTTTCCGCGAAACTGGGCTACATTTACACTGTTGACGTGGGTCGTTTTTGATGTCCGCGGGTTGAAGCGACCCCAGGAACGTCATATTTAGCCCCTGGAATGCAAATTTACCAGGGGAACCCGGACAAAAAAGCGTGTTTTTTATCCCCTTGGAAACGATTTGACTAGTTTTGGCCTAGTTTTGAGTAGCAATTGGGCAGGTTTTGTTGTAAAAACCTGGCAACCCTGCTGGGACGTTTTATAAAATGCCATAAAATCAAGAATGTTATCTGTTCATTCTCTTTAACCTTTATTTAACTGACTAAAGTAAAAAGGAAAAAATAAAAAGGTAAATATTACCAAATTTTGAATTTCATGGCTGCAACACTGCAAAAAACTTGGGACAGAGGCAAAATAAAAGTGAAAAAGTTATAAAATATCCAAATTAAACCATTTTGAAACAGTTCACAGTAAGCAGGTGAAATTGAAATAGGTGAGGATATCATGTTTTTGGTTAGAAAATGAGCATTTAGTCTTTGTAAGCGAAGTTGGCTTATGTCTCATCACTTGTCAAAAAATCAAAAATCACATTTCTTAACAGAAAATCACTAAGAATTTAGGTCTTTCACCAAATGCCACACATAATATTGTGAAAAGACTCAGGGAATCCAGAGAAATGTCAGTCTGTGTAGGGCAAGGTAAGACACCTCAGGTGTATGTGCACGACCTTTGAGCCCTCAGATGGCATTGCATAAGAAATCGTCACGCTGCGGTGTTAAATATAGCTGCATGAGCTCAGTAGTACTTCAGAAAAACCACTGTCACTTAACCCATTCTGCAGCTGCATCAATAAATACAACTTGAATTTCTGTTACTGTAGCAAAAAGCTGTAGATCAATTCTATGCAGAGATGCCATGGGGTTCTCTGGGCCAGAGCTCACCTCAGACAGTCAAAAAGATGATGGAAATGTGTGCTGTGGTCAGGCCAGTCCATATTTCAGCTTGTTTTTTTTTTTTAGTACCAAAGACACCATCCAGACTTTCATCACCAACAGATGCAAACAAAAATGACTGTCATGGCATGGGTAGTCCATGGTTATTAGATCAAGACAATGCCAAGTCTCATTCTGCATGTGCTACAACAAGGTTTTGTAGACACAGATGGAATGTGCTAGATTGTCTGCTGTATGACCAGTCACGAAAAAGAGCACCAGACAACGACGATCACAGACTGCTGAGCATCTGAAGTTTTTTATCAAGCCAGATTGGACAACAGTTTTGCTTGCAGAACTTGAAGTATTAGTATCTTCAGGTTCCAAACAATGAAACTTTGTAATTGATGTGGCACTGTGTTAAACATGCCTCTGTCCCAACTTTTTTGTGTGTTGCAGCCATGAAAATCAAAATTTGGTTATATTTACAAAATAAAATTGCTGGCCACTGAAAACACTGGAATTTTGAATCTTGGTTTGAATCCCTGGTTTGAATCTTGGCTGAGCCAGGATGCCTTTCTGTGTGGAGTTTGCATGTTCTCCCCGTGTCTGTGTGGGTTCCCCCACAATTTAAAGACATGCAGTATAGGTGAATTGGACAATCTAAATTGACTGTAGTGTGTGAGTGTGTGTGAATGAATGAGTGAGTGAGTGTGTCCCAGCACTGTGGATGCACAAGTTAGTGCACTCTCAGGGCTGGGTTGTGGCAGGATGGGCATCCGGCGTAAAACGTGCCAAATCAGCTGTGCGGATCACTCCACTGTGGCGACCCCTGATAAAGGGAGCAAGCCGAAGGAGAGACTTAGTCAATTAAATAAAGATTAAAGAGAATGAACAGATAACATATTCTTGATTTTATGGCATTTTATGAAACGTCCCAACTTTTCTGGAATTGGGGTTGTATAAGTAAGACATTTATAGGTTGATTTCTTCATAGAGTCGCTGTTTGAGCATTCTAACAGAGTAAAATCAACTTAACCAATGGTGTACATGTGAGGGCGGGGCTAATGTAAGGGCAGGGGAAGGTGTTCAGGGAAGAGAACAGAAAAAAAAATTCTTATAGGTTTGAAATGACATGAGGGTGAGTAATTAATGACAGAATTTTCATTTTTGGGTGAACTGTCCTTTTAAGACAGTACAACCTAACAAATGTTAAGCCTAATTTTTTATTCCCTACAAATTAAACAAGGCATATACCTTGGATAAGGGCCATGGATATGCTGTTTATTGATTTAGCAGAACAAAATGCTTATGTTATATGATGATGTTATAAACTGTTACTAATTAAATCTATATACAACACCACTCAAAAGTCTGGGGTCGACATTTATAAATTACAAGCAATTTCTATTTCAAATAAACATAAGTTCTTAGAACTTTCTATTCATAAAAGAATCCTGAAAAATCATATTAGAATGATTTCTGAAGGATTATGTGACACTGAAGACTGGAGTAATGATGCTGAAAATTCAGCTTTGCATCACAGAAATAAATTACATTTTAAAATACATTAAAATAGACAACAGTTATTTTAAACTGTAATAATATTTCCCAATATTACTTTTTTACTGTATTTTTGCTCAAATAAATACAACCTCCATGATCATAAGAGACACCAAGCTTTTGAATGGTAGTGTATATCCTAAATCCTACATACAGCAAAAATCAAATAAGATGGATAGTTCTGGTCCTTCATTCTGATTGGTTGAGCCATGTTCGAAGCTGTTGTAATTTACTCTACATACACCTTTGTTTACTTCTGTGTGTTGCTTGGCAACCACTTTGTTGCAACCACAGGAAGGAGGAACTACATTGTTTGGTGGAAGAATACTGTTTTTCATTACACTTAATGTACTTTATTTGTTTTATTTTGCGAAAATCATATCTACATATATGGAATAACCTTTTTTGAAAAGCCATAAGCCCCAATGAAGCCATGGTATACAGTGAATTTATAACAGCTAAGGGGGTTTTAGTTTTTTTTCTGCTTCGTGTCGTGCCTAACAACAGCACTTAGCTGTTATAAATCCACTGTAAACCACAGATTCTTGGGGCTTATTGCTTTACATGTACATACATTCAATATGACAAGACTTGGAAGAACGGTGAAAAAGCAGGAGGGAGAAATTTCCATCATGTAGGCTGTCAGAATTAGATGGCCTCTTATTATTATGCACTAGTGTATTTACAAAGCCCTTTTATCAGCAACGGAGGGCATCTTCATCTCAAGCGATAAAATCATTTGCTTGTGTCTGGCAGCTGTCTATTCTCTGTGCAAAACAACAGATACACACAGGCGAGTGGAAAAGAGAGAGCCATCCAACATGGGCCAAAAATAGACCTGCATTTTCAAGGCTGTTGGTTCACTGGTGCCATTACGGTGCTCGTATAGAGCAGGTAAGGGTTTGGACATCATCGTTTCGTAAGTATCATCTCATGCATCTTTCAATAAATGAGAAGAAAGAGACATCGGGAATAGTTCAACCATTTACTTACCCTCATGTCTTTCCGAAACAGTTTTGGCTCCCATTGATTTCCACTGTAAAATATTTTCTTTTGTGTTTAGTAGAAAAAATAAACTCATACAGGTTTGGAATGACATCAGGGTATAAATAATGATGACAGTATTTCAATTTTTGGGTCAACTATTCATTTAAACTATTTTTTTCCCTTCACAAATCTGGCACTCTTCTGAGACCCATTTGAAAAAGTTTGAGTTTTGGGTTTCCCTTGGGAAAGGGGCTGTCCTTTGGGAAAATCATGTGTCCCGTTTCATTTTGAGTTTAATTACAGCCTTGGGTTACATTCTGTGTCTCCATTTCGTCTCAATTCAACAAAAGATCGCTTAAGGGGACCTGAACCAGGCCTTTCCATTTCCTCATTAATCTATGGAGCCGGAAAGCAATCCATTACATTTATGAAGCCCTACAGGTCTCTTTTAGCCCGAGGTGCAATCATTACCTTAAAGAATGACGCTTGTCTCCATACAAATGGTAATTAACTGGCACTATGATGGGATATAAACATATATTGCTCATTATTTCTTTGATAAGTTCAATATACCAGTTTATAGCAGATGCATGGGTGCAATTTTGACCGTATTACCAAATAAGGATAAACAAATCTGTGTTACAGCTAGTGCTACTGGATTACAGAAAATAATGACTTGAATTCTGAATCTTCCACCTCATGAAACACCCAACAGTCCCTCTGTTCTTCCCAACCACAGTTCACACTAAGAGTGTAACCATGTTTCACTTAAGTTCACAGCTGCCTGGGGGTTTGGGCTACATCATAATGGATTGTAAGCTGTGATCTCCATAAGTGAGACACTCCATGTGCGCCAGAGGAAATGGCCAGTGCGTATCACCCAGAGTCGACCTTGACACAGGCAAAAAAACAACACCAACGTGAGCCGGGATGCAGAGGCAAACAAATGCTACATTGCTTGAGCCAATATCTCTACCGCTGATGTCAAAAATGCTGATGGTTATATGTATAACATCTTTCCCCGAGTAAATCCATTACCCTGCTTTCTGAGAGAAAAACTAGTGCAACTTTGGCTGAGTTATGTAATTTATTTCAATGCAAATGTGCAGTTTATGGACCTCATTGTACTGCGGATCCGATCTCTGCTGTGCGCATGATGCAAGTCCTTGTTACAGTATGTGATTGTCTTCCAAGTGCAGTATACAATGATAGTGCTGTGCATCATTGCGCTTAAAAAGGAAAATCAAGTCAAGAGATCAAGATGATTTACAAGAGTTAATTTATGATCAGTGAGAAAGTGCAAAGTTATGTTAACATGGTATAGTAACCACATTAAGGGTTTGCATTAAAAGCATAGTTCAAACTAAAACTTCTATCATTATTTACTCACTTTTATGCTGCTCTAAACTAGGGCTGCACGATTCTTGCTAAAATGTGGATCACGATTCTCTTACACGATTCTCATTTTTCAAGCAAAATTTACTGCACTCAAGTACAAAAAACAAAACAAAACAAAAAAAACATGACATTTAGTACAATAAAGTGCTAGAGTAACAAAAAATGGTCTCTTTTCTTTATTTTAGACCCCTTAAAGTGAATACAAGTAATTTAAAAGTTTTTGAACATACAAGAACATTAACAAATAATAAATAAACCAATAATAAAATAATCAATAATAATAAATAAACCAAAAATAAAATAAAGCAGACCATAGGTTTGTATTGTTTCAAATCAAGAAACAGGTTTGGGTTGTCTGATAATGATAATAATGATGATAATATTAATAATAATAATATCACTTTTTTTTTGTCTCTTAGAAATACACATTTGATAGTAGCTTGAGGATGCAGAGGTAAATTTTTGTTCATTATCAATCAGTAACATCTGTAAAAATTGTAGCAACCTCAGTTTTACATGGTTAAATTTATTATTATTATTATTTTAAATTAAGCATTGGTCTCCCATAGTAGCAAGCATACATTTTAAATCATGATAAACAGTTAAAACCACACATAATGGTACCTTAATACCATGGTAAAACATAACTACATGGTTTTATAG
>JAHKKF010486508.1:0-13945 GCA_019740295.1 Labeo calbasu | reverse complement strand
ATTTAATTTTCATTAATGAAAAGATAAATTAATGTTTTTTCATTTGATAAGCACAAACATTTCATAAGGCTATTGTTTTTATTTATTCAAATAATTAGACATGCTAAAAAAATAAAATATGGAAAAAATAAAACATTTCATTGGGCCCTAAAAATTGATTTTTTGTTTAACTTTTAGTAAATTGATATTAAATTGTTTAAGTTTCATCATTTTAATCAATTAGACTTGCTTTTTGATTAATACAATTTCATTTATTCATTAAAAAGGACTCCAAAAAATTAAAACAGAAAAAAATGGAATCCAGAAAAATAAAAATGGAAAAAAACGGAATTTGGGGGAAAAAAATTAATCAGAATTTGAGAAAATATAAAATGGATTTCATAGGGGCCCTACACACATGAGACATTAGCACTCCATAATGGCGCTGGATTATTATGTGTCATATTATCATAGTTATGTTCAAATATCGCCAATACTGGTATATTGCGACACCCCTAATTAACATGATAATGATATTTCATTATTTTAAAAAAATTACGATTATTGTCAATACCAGTATAGCCTATGGCAACAACCCTATGATAAATGGCAGAAAAAAAGCTAGAAAAATCTTGAAATTATATATAAATATTCTGTTTCATTTTAGAGGTATAAAGTTTGCATATGTGGCTGGAACAACTTGATGCATTTACGTTTTATGCATCCCAAACCACATCTTGAGGTAATCAGTCTATTTCATATGTGACTTGTGACACTTGGTGTTTTCATTATTTGATACAGTAGCAGTCCAGTCAATAAAAATGCAAGTAACCAAGACTAAATACCCCCTTAATCCCAGCAAAAACAATACAATAAAACAACCAGTATAAAGGTGACCTGTAATGCCCCTTTTTACAATTAGTCTAAAATGAGTCACTGATGTCCCCAGAGTGAGTATGTGAAGTTTTAGCTAGGTAAAATTGCCACTTTTAGGGTATAAGCCAAAATGCACCATTTTTGTGTTTGGCCCTTTAAATGCAAATGACCTGGTGCTCCTGACCCCCTTTTCAGAAGAGGGTGGAACTTCAAGAGCTGTCAAAAAACAAAACAGGACAATCTTACGCACTGAAAATGTCAAAAACCCTCGGTAGCTGCATTTAGCCTTCTATGTTTGAACCAGAATCGGTTTAAAAGTCAGTCATCTGATTGTACTGTGCATAATAAATGTGCGTTTATGAATTACACAGACAGCGAGCTGATCTTATGGTGCTATCGCGTGCTATCATGAACTTTACAAGTCCCACTTATGATTATGAGAACGACAAATTCAAGCAGTCAACTCCACATTGCTTTCATATGCAATTTTTAACTACCACAGTCCTATTTACATTCTGGTTGCATGAAGGCAGCATCAGTGAAGGGCGGGACAATTGGTAAGCAAAATTAGCCTTACAGAGTGCCAGGAATCTCTTTCAGAAATGCAGTTTGGAAAGCAAACACATAATATTTTAGGGAACTTATCCGATCTTTTTCCGGAACATTTCCTTCAAAAATGAAATTTAACCAGTGTCCTCAGCAGTGTCCTCAGATGGAGCGAGTCTTTGGAGACTCCTATGTTTGTTGGTGCATCCCAAAACACAACACTTGTAATACCTCTTTGGTGCTGACATTGTATATCTCCAGTAGCTACATGTGCAGCTACAGTGGATTTTTACCATTATAGGCTGGTTGTTTTCACACACTGCGGCCACACAACTGTGTTCAAACACCTTATAAAAGTGATTTTTGCTTAATAGGTCCCCTTTAAGTGTCATGAATTATCTGTCCTCAGTTAATGTCATGTGAAGTCAAAAGCTGCATGTTTGTAAGAAACAAACCTGTCATTAAAGCATTTTAACTAATAGTTGCTTCAGGCTAAAAAGTGGAATGTCCTCTAGTGTCTTCTATCCATAATATTGATTTCTCCAGCAGAAGAAGTCTTGTCTAAATTACAGGAGAGAAATTAAAGAAGCTTTATTATGGATTATATACTCATATTTTGGCCAGAAGTGAGGGTTTGAAGTTAATAGTGGATTTGTTTCTTGCAAACACACAGCTTTTCACTTCACAAGATGTTGATTGAAGTCGTGTGGATTATTTGTGGATGTGTTTATCAGCTGTTTAAACTCTCATTCTGACGGCACCCATTCACCACAGGAAATCCATTGGTGAGCAAGTGACGTAATTTGTCCAAATCTGCTGTGATGAAGAAACTTTCCTACATTTTGGATGGCCTGAGGGTAAGTAAATTTTCAGCAAATTTTAGTTTTGAGGTGAACTATTCCTTTAAATGTCAAGTATGTTTTTGGAGTTATTAAAATGGCCTTGGAGTCTCTCAAGAGAGCATGAGGGCTAAATTTCTAAAACATTACAGAAAGTTACCTCTAAGCCTCATCCTCGCGAGCAGATTTTAATTTGTTGCTGTAATGTGGTCAGCAGCTATTAACACCCATCAGTGCATGTGGCGCAGTGCAATCTTGAGATGCCTTTAAAACAGCCGCCTCATCAGAATCACATCTGCGCTTGTACGCGGGGGTCTCCTTGTGCCGTTTATCTCAGGATAACTCCCTGTAATATGTAATTTTGCAGTGAGATTAAGCCACTGAAGTGTCCACCAGGTCATCCATGTAATTACGGGGATCGCAGCGGCTCGTCAACATACAAATCATCGTTTACTTCTGGTTCTGATAGCTATCTGCCCTCGCCTCAACCCCACTCTCTCTCTCTTTCAAACTCCCTCTTATTCATTCCTAATACGTCTCTGGCCACAGAAGGAAGAAGCAGTTATGCATCGTTCAGAGCAACCCTTGAAGGCAGAGTCTATAATAGACTCATTTCCAGCATTTAGGCATGTACAGTCATTGTGATGGGCTATTTAGAAGTGATTGAGACGGACATGAAGCCGCAGTGGGGGCCACATTTCCCTCTGATGAAGAGATTTGGAGAGCCTGTGCGCCTTGCTGTGTTGTTGAATGAACATCGTGTCTCTCTGAATTTTAAAAGGCACGGTAATTGCAGGGTTAGACCAACTTCCTGGGAGGTGGGAGTTGTTTTCCCAGTTCAAGTCATTGTGTTTATATACAAAATACTTTTTTTTGTTCAAACCAAATTCTTTTTGTGTCTGAATATCTTTATTTGTTTGTTTTTCATTTTGAAAAGGCACTCTTCAGATGATACATTTTAGAAATGTTTGGCGAATACAGGGACCTTTCACACAAAACTGATCATTCTGTCTCATTTCTGTCTCACACCAAAGGGACAAAGATGTCTTTCATAACTGTCTGTTTTATGTCAAAAAGGTAGGTAACTCCAAAGCAAAAACATAACTCTTTACATATTCAATAAATGAACCTCATATCTTTTCGAAGGCTGAATATTTCCCATTTATGCATTTTATTTTTTTAATAGCCAGATCATGTAGTGAGCTGTCAAGTTGAAAAACTAGGCTGTTGTTTATTGGGCTCGCAGTAAAGAAAAAAAGTAATTTTTATTTATTATTGAGGCTACAGTTTTCTGTGAAGAGTCTAATAAACCAAAACAGAGTGATTTTATGTTTCCCATATTTTAAACATAATCAGGTAGCACTGAATCTGTCTCATATTAATAGAGAAGCTGTGATGTACAACCTTATTTTCTATTTGTGACCCTGGACCACAAAAACATTAATAAGTAGCACGGGTATATTTGTAGCTATAGCCAACAATACATTGTATATGGGGCAAAATTATCTATTTTTCTTTTATGCAAAAAATCATTAGGATATTAAGTAAAGATCATGTTCCATGAAGATATTTTGTAAATTTCCGACTAAATATATCAAATCTTAATTTTTGATTAGTAGTATGCATTGCTAAGAACTTTATTTGGACAACTTTAAAGGCGATGTTCTCAATATTTAGATTTTTGTTTTGCACCCTCAGATTCTAGATTTTCAAATAGTTGAATCTTAGCCAAATGTTCATATCCTAACAAATCATACATCAGTGGAAAGCTTATTTATTCAGATTATGTATAAATCTCAATTTAAAAAAAAAAGACTGGGCCACATTTATATTTAATTTGTCTTGTGTATTAATTGTTTCTGTTTGAATTTTCAGGCTGCTTGTTTCCATTCAACCTCAGTAATTTACTCGTTCATCTAGAAATGTTGGCTGGAGGCGAGAGTTTTGAGTCTTAAATGTGAAGATCCTGATCTCTAAATATTTTAAGAATTTTTTTAAGGAATGGGAAAAAATATAATCACTGTATAAATTATATGCATAATATGCACCCTATCCATTTAAAAGCTTGGGCTCAGGAAGAATTTAAATTCTTTTAAAAGAGGTCTGCTCACCAAGACTGCATTTATTTGATTAAAAATATAGTAAAATCACCAATATTGTGAAATATTATTACAATTTAAAATAGCTGTTTTCTATTTTAATATATTATATTAAGTAATTTATTCCTGTGATGTCAAACCTGATTTTTTTTTTTCAGTTTTAAATGTTAATCATTCTAATATTCAGTTGTATTTTTAACAAGTTCTAAGACTTCCAAAGCTATATGTGACCCTGGACCACAAAACCAGTCTACAAAACCAGGCTATAGCTGAGATTTAAACATCACCTGAAAGATGAATAAATAAGCTGCATTTATTTCCATTGATGTATGGTTTGTTAGGACAGGACAATATCTGGCTGAGATACAACTATTTGAAAGTCTGGAATCTGAGAGTGCAAATAAATTAAGATATTGAGAAAATCACCTTTAAAGTTGTCCAAAAGAAGCCCTTAGCAATGCCTATTACAAATCAAAAATTAAGTTTTGATATATTTACCGTAGGAAATTTACAAAAAATCTTCATGGAACATGATCTTTACTTAATATCCTAATGATTTTTGGCATAAAAGAAAAATCGATCATTTTAACCCATACAATGTATTGTTGGCTATTGCTACAAATATACCCATGTGACTTATGACTTATGGTTTTGTGGTCCAGGGTCACATATGAAAGCTTTCAGCAGAGCACAGGCTAAAATTAGTCATTATTTGCTAAAAAAAATTTTTTACCAGTTAATCATATATCAACCTCTAATTATTTAAAAGCTAGTTTTTGTGTGTTGTAAAGAACACACTTGCCCTAATAAAGAAACAACTGCCTACGGGAAGACTCACAAACACTCTGGGCTTTATTTTTGTCAGATAAATAATGAATTGTGATGCTATATAAAATATAAATTATGTGTGAACATAAAGCATAAGCTTTAAAGCCCATATAGGTCATTATATAGTTCACATATTAGTACTTCAGACATTGTCCTCATGTTTCACACTTGCAGTACGTAATAAAACGGTCTGGTGATGTCAGATACAGGAAGAATTACCTTACCCTTGAGCTGTAATGGAAAAGTGAAATACACCACATAAAGCCCTGAGCTCGACACAATGGTGTAGCATTCATCACAGTAAAAGGCCCTGCATGCTTTCGCCCTTTTAAGATGGTTTGTTTCGATTGAAGCTGCATACACAATAGCTGGAGGTCAACGAGTAAAAGAGAACATGATAAAGGAGAAGTGATAACATGACAGTGTATTTTCAATGATGAGACCAGGGTTTTTTTTTGCTGCTTCATGATATTTTTTACACTATTGTCCTCTCCATTCTCTTGGGTAATGAGGGTTGAGTTAATAACAAAAGAAGCTATTTCCACAAACCGCCTGTTCTGCCATCTCTGCAGAGGAGGATAATACGGCGGAAAAGCCAAGATCAAAAACTGACACAGGTAATCATAGATCATTATAGCTTTGCGCTTCAGTGACTTCTCGGTGCTATAGAGCGTCACATAGATGTCCCGCTCTCTGATCATCCACACCTCATCAAAGTGTAGCCCTATCTGGGCCCCTACAGAGTTCGGCCCCAGGTGTCCAATTGTGGCATCTCCTCTCTTTGTGCTTATAACTTTAATATGTGCACCATGGAGCAGGAAAACTCTATGGTGCCAGTGCTACTGTCAGCGATTGGTTTTATCTGCAGATGGAATATCTTTGACCGAAAGTGTGTTTACTTTTTTAAGACGTTTGTTAATGATGCATTTGGGTCATTCCTACTGTTTAGAGGACTTTATGTCCCCATGCAACAATAATGCATATTTTACATAAAATGTTAATCAGGTGCATAATGAACCCCCTTAATACAAATTCATAATGATCAGTACCTAAGAATAATTTTCAAAACAGCTGAAGCAATTGACAGACAGTTTTTCATGTCCCCAATCTCAACTATACTTCGAAATTTAACCATCGTGATCTCTTAAAAAACTCCAAGGCCATTTTAATAGCTCCAAAAACATACTTAAAGGGATAGTTTACCTAAAAATGAAAATTTGTTCCAAACCCGTAAGACCTTCTTCCATCTTCGGAACACAAATTAATATTTTTGATAAAATCTGAAAGCTTTCTGACCCTGCATAGACAGCAACGCAACTCACACATTCAAGGCCCTGAAAGGTAGTAAGGACATTGTTAAAATAGTCCATGTGACATCAGTGGTTCAACTGTCTGTCAAAGACTGACAAGAGAAGAAATTGTTAAATAAAGTCATTATTTTTGTTTTCTTTGCGCACAAAAGTATTCTCGTAGCTTCATAACATTATGGTTGAACCTGTTTAATCTAAAATCCACCCAGGTGTACCGTGGTATTCATTGAAGTACCTTTGAGTACCGTATAAATACAGTGATATGTCCAAGCACATCCCACATAAAGAGTTATTCGCAGGAAGGCAGATATTTCTACCTTTTAGGGATGTCAGTCTATTAAAACAGCTCAAGATTATAGCATTATGACTGATTTGAATACAATTTGCCTCTAAATGTACAAATATTTTTTTATTTCCAAATGTAGTGAACGTATTTTCTGAATAATAAATATTTTCTTTCTTCCATAGCCTGCAGCTGTTCACCACAGGTCTTCTCATTAACATGTTTCACTCACAGGTAACATGTCATACTTGTTAAACATCAGTAATAATTATTATTCTACCATATAATAACCAGTGTGTGCTGGTGGTTCTTGAAAAATAATATTCTCTTAGAAGAAAGTGTGTAAACAAAGTACAGAAGCAGGATCAGAATTTATTTTTCTATTAAGGGACAATATTACATTTACATATTACATTTGTGAGGGCAATTTTTAGAATCACCTTCTTGTTAAAGCATATGTTGTCTTTAATGTCAAATACTGTACATTAATCAATATTTTAAACTATTGTCAATAGCAATAGACTGTTTAAAATTGTATTTAAATTATACATTAAAAACCAGGAGCTCATAGGGCTGCAATATTATTATAAAAATCATTATTGTAGATTATTTCTCTCTATATTGTAATAATCCTGAATATCGATTTTATAATATGGTTTTGTTTTGGGCAGATCACATTCTGACTTAATAGACAAACAAGTCAGTCCATGACATTAGTCAGGTTTAGCACAAGTTATGCAAAAACTACAATTATAATCACTGAAGCTACGAAATTAATCTTTTATTCATGTCGTATCTGCACTGTGTTGTTTATGATGAGGGAATTCGCTAAAGTGCGCACTCATCAACAGACTAATCTAAGCGCCTCTGATTGGCCAATGCGTTACTAAATTTAACGCGTTTGATTGGATATAAGCCTCAGTGCTGCACAAAACTGTGTAAAAGCAATCTGCAGTGTGAGCAAATCTAAATATAATTCCATGAATTGACACTTTTTCATTTACTTTCACAATTTTAATCGCGACAGCCGTAATAAGTTGTTTAATTGTGCAGGAGCATTTTTTGCCGCTCTTGCATTTATGAGGCGTTTCGTTCATTTTAGTGGCATTTTTGCCACAAACCTTAGCTAATTTCTGACCCTGTACAAATAACATAACTGAATTCAACCAACTGAAACGTACCAGATTTGTTATTCTCAAAGGGGTAGTTCACGTAATTTTAATAATAATAGTGTTTTCATGACGCATCATCAATCAGCCATATTGGTGGCACTGAATGTAAACAATGCCACTGAACTGAACAAAACTCGCATATTTTGCTGAAAATGGTCAGTTATTGTCATGTTTTTGGGCTGTGCTACTCGGTCGGACCGGGAAAAACATTTGGAGTACTATAGACTGCCAAAAGTTATAACAAATCAAGGAGAAGAGTTCAAAAAACTGAGGAGCAAAATACGTTTGTGGTTGGCCAGACTGAACCAGGATTTCCAGGGTAAGAATCTTCTGGTCGGGTAGGTGAAATATTAAGCTAATATCTTAATTAATACTGCATGTACGAATCTTTACCACCTATTAACTATAGTTTGTCAAAATATTGCACCCTTTTCTGCTTACTAAGTCCTTATCTATATGATTTAGCACGTTTTTTTCTGTGGTTTAGACAGCATAAAGTAGCAGAACAACGTATTCAGTAGTACATTAACTGTGCAATCCATGCTGTTTACATCCAAGTGTGGCCACGCATTCAGGTAACTCACCAAATCGTGACATAAGTGCAAACCGTCTATAATAATAATAATAATAATTACTGATGTAGCACATGTGCCCCCAGCCATGAGGCAGACTAAATTGTTACATTTTTGTCATTATTTTGGACTTTTTTACTCATATATAATGCGAATTACCAAAATGGCAGGTTTTAAAAAAAATTCACATGAAGTGCATTTCATTATTTTCCAATTCTATATATTGTTTTTATATACTTTGCATAATGCAAATGTCCAAAAACCTACAAAAAAATGAAGTTACGCATGCATGTCTCCCCTGCCAATGAGACATAGGAGGTCGTCATTGATCTTACCGTGCAGTTGCATCACAGATATCATTGTTGAATTATTCTGAATCGATTTACAACTGCATGATATCTTTAGCAGCATCCCGTGTCAAACAGCATTGATGAGATGAGTGATATAATGCAATAGCATGCCGTACGCGCTTGGAGTGAGGCAGGACCTGGGGGAGGAGACATGTGTATCACGCTTTCGCTCATGCTTCTGTGTTTCGCCTACCAATTCCACCTCATCATGCACATTGTTCCCGCGAACTGAACGAGCGCGCTGACACTAAGATCATCCAGCATCTCTCCAGCACACCTTCCTTCATCCACTGTGGATCTGCTTGCGTTCGGAGAGAACTGGAGAGCCGGACACAATAAACAACCGTAGCTTTGCGCGGGTCATTATTTAATTCGTCAGACTTCATGGGACGTGCTTTTAACGCGAAACGATTTAAAGACCTACTCGTCGACGTATTATCTGTTTCTGCGCTTGGAGACAATGTTTTAAAACAAACACTGGCGAGCGCGCTTCGCTTTAAATGAGCTCAGATTGGAGAGCCACTGGGAACCCAAGCAAGGAACTAACTTGAACTACGAAAGTAAGTATTTCGCTTTATTTTTACTGAGTGTTTTACTTGCTCCGTGATTGTTTTGTTGATATGTCAAGATTATTTCAATTCATGGCGCGATTTTCACAGATAAAAGGTTGTCAGTGCTATTCCAGAGAGTTTCGACATCTGTAACCAGATGTTTTTGTACTATATGTCTCGTGTTTTTGTGTAACATTCCCATTTTTGTCTGCTACAGATTATCATAGTTTATAGACCTAGCATTTGTCACTAAACTAAGTTAATGCCAAGTACATACTGTACCTCACTACAAACGCGTTTTGTTATTGTGTTTTATAGAAAACATTTGTTGTGGTAATCAAATGTACTGCCACCCTAATTTCATTTTAAGTATCCTAAGTTATAAATATAAGTGAAAATGAAACATTAGCAAATAATGTTTTAAAGCAAATATAGAACAAATAGATATAGCATGCTAACAAATCTAAAATATAACACTGTGTGTGGCAAATGTATACACTATCCTATGTTTATGGGTCTAGAAATAGTATTTGAAGTGTTACAACCCTACTCAGTCTGGTCTGCTTTTAACATGGGCTATGTGACCCTGGACCACAAAACCAGTCTTAAATAGCAGGAGTATATTTGTAGCAATACATATGGGTCAAAATTATCAATTTTTCTTTTATGCCAAAAATCAGTAGGATATTCAGTAAAGATCATGTTTCATGAAAATATTTTGTAAATTTCCTACCATAAATATGTCAAAACCTTTTGATTAGTAATAATGTCCATTGCTAAGAACTACCTCTGGACAACTTTAAAGGTGATTTTCAAAAAAATTGACCCTTATGATTGGTTTTGTGGTCCAGGGTTACATATAGGTGAAAAAATGTGGTTAAATGTTATATATCAAATTGAACGCAAGATGCTGCTGATTCAGATGAGACCAGTTCTGTCCTCTGACATTGATTAATATGATCTTAAATCATTATAAATCAGGAGGGTAGTGATCATGTATGGCAGTGATTTCACCGCTTTAGCTCATTTTTGATTGGCTGAACTGGTAACTGACTAACTAGTCATTAGTGTATCCATTTATTTCAATGGCACTTCCCTTCCACAACAGCTGGCGGAGGATCCCATCTTAGCTCATGCTCAGTTATGCTGCCAGTTTTCTTTTTTTTACAGCATGGAAATTACATCATGCCAACACTTATTGGCTGATGACACTAAGAGAAAATGCACAGTCGCAAACCCTTCACTAATGACTATCCAGAGCTATAACATTAAAGGCAGCAGACAGGGTAAATTATGTCAATTTCACACTTTTTTAAAGCCGTGTAAAACGATCAGTCACTTGTGAAATATCTGCTATCTACCATCTAATATAACTACATATTTGCAATTTTAGTATTAAAATATTATTTGCATATTTGCAATTTGAGTATTAATGATTTTTTTAAAAACATTGTTAGAATACACAGATATTTTTGAATGGGTGTTAATGGAGAAAGATGGTGTAGTTACAGCATCTTCCAGAGGGGGTTTATAATGGGTCCAGTGCTAACGAGCTAAACCTTGACCGTTGTTTCTCACCCCAGTTTATGCTGTTATTATCTATTCTGTTATACATTGCATTTCAGTCATATGTATATGATATAAAGTGCTTATTTATCTATGATGGTTTCCCTACCAGTATGCAAGACTGTTGTTTATCCATTTTCCTACATGTGGTTTACAGCTGTCTTTTGAAAAATGCCAAGGCTTTTGCTGTCCGAATTACATGCATGCCTAAATAATTGACATGCATGAATGATTAATTCAGACATAAACCTTAGCGTGGTTTTCATGGGAGTACAGGAGCTGGCCGTTTGTCGCTCGCGCTTCTAGAAGGCTATTGAATAAATCATCGTTCTAGAACTGACAGGGAGCGAGCCTCGGGCACTGTGAGCTCATCACACCCTGTTATTCATATTAATGTTTTTAAAAAGGCAAAGTCTCACCAGACCCACAGGCAAATTTTGTATTTTTTTCTAGCTGGTACAGTGGCATATGTTTGAATGGTTCAGGGAACATTATTTCAAAGGCGAACAACATCCAGCCACTACGAGGTCTATCCCTGAATCATTTGTGAGGTGTATTAGGATGCTTAGATGGTATTTTGGTGCATGGGAATGCTTATATTTTTCTGACTTTAAAGTTCAGGTGAGCTTTATAATGAGTCCTCTGTATATGGAGGCATACAAATATATGTTGAAAAAATAAATCTGACATATGCATGTATAACAGGGGCATTTCAGTGCCTCCTTAATATATTGGATATTGGCAATGCCTCTATCGCAATATGATTGGATATGACTGGTTATATTCGGCTGTGATTGGTTCATGCGATAACACTCTTGTGTTTGTGCACGTTCTGCATGCACAAATCAGTCTGAATGAACAATATAATGGTGTTAATGGGCAGACTAATTTTAAAAAGTAAGCACACAACTCACACATTTAGATATAACTACTTTATGTCAAAATAAGACTTGGCATGAAAACATGATTTGTGGGAGTTTTCAGTGAGTAATCAACTTTAAGGTGAAATTTAAAGTAAATCTCCACGTCTGTGACCAGTATTTACTGAGCTTTGATGACTGATGATCTCAAAAAATCAAAAATAGTCAAACGTTACTATTAAAAAGAATTGCTGAATATGTATTCACAAATAAAACATATTGTTTAAGTTATTACTGGCTTGAGTTATTATTTTGGTATAAATGTAAAATGCTTAAAAACACTGACTTGATGAGATTCATACTTGACTTCAATAAATAGACTATTAATTACATTGTTAATGTAAAAATATAGAAAAACAGGGTTCTTTCCCCCTTCTTTTTCTGATAGTAGTGTTTATTTAACCAAGAAAGTGTGACTGGGATATGAATTTACATTTTATTTAAGAATACTACTGCACACCACTGATATATTCATATGCATATAGACATATAAAGTTTTGAGAAATACAATATCAAAAGAGAAATGGCAGTATTTTAAGCAATAGTCAAAAAACGAAATTCTGCCATCGCTTGCTCACTCTCATGTCATTGCAAACCTGTATGACTTACTTTCTTCTGTGGAACATGAATGATTTAAAAAAAATGTGACCCTGGATCACGAAACCAGCCAATTTCTGGAATCTGAGGGTGTAAAAGATCTAAATATTGAGAAAATCGCCTTTAAAGTTGTCCAAATAAATATCTTAGCAATGTATATTACTAATCAGAAGTTAAGTTTTGATATATTTATGGTAGGAAATTTACAAAATATCTTCATGGAACATGATCTTTACTTAATATCCTAATGAGTTTTGGCATAAAAGAAAAATTGATCATTTTGACCCATACAGTGTATTTTTGGCTATTGCTACAAAATGTTCCCATGCTACTTATGACTGGTTTTGTGGTCCAGGGTCACAAAAGTCTAGTTAGATTGTTTTGGTCCCCATTGACTGTCATTGTATGGACAGTAAACAAAAACATTTCCTCTGGTTTTCCTGAAAAAAGTAAGTCATACAGGTTTGGAGTAGGACTGCACGATTAATCGAAAAAAATCGCGATCTCAATTCAAACATAAATGCGATCTCATTTTTAAATGACGGCGATTCACTTCCGTGTATTTCCCTGCATTCAGATCATGCTGCATTCACGCGTAATTTTTCTCACTCACACAATAACAAAACACTATTAATTCACCAATCAATCATAAATCGTGATCACGTCTCTCCTTCTCCCTCATTGGCCACGTTACGCTGTCACTCAAGTGAGGTGTAACAAGGCGGCAGACCTAAACGGAGTCAGTTTGCTTCTTGGATTTGTAGCGGTAAATCCTGGTGGCGACGGTGAGAGTGAGCATGTACTGTAACAATATTGGTACAGAAAAAACACGGGCCACACGGACCATTTATCTGCTCGGACCAAAGTTCAACCTGCTGCGCTGCGCGAGCCCACTAGAAAAGATGCATTTATTATCTCGATGTGGCGCGGACGCCCCTGGAAAACCCGAGCGCGTCGCACAACATGCGCGTGCTTCCGTTATTATGAGCGCAGCTGCCACGCACCTACATTAGAAATAACCAACTTGAGAGCGCAAAAGAGGCGATATGTGAACGGCTCCGTCACGCGAGCACTAAACAACGCTGTGAGATCCAGTGTGAAACACTTGTGGTATATAATCATGGTATATAATTATAGTATGTATTTGTGATTAAGCTATAGCATGTGTGCATTTATACTGAATGTTTTTAGACTACCGTTTTTCATACAAATAGGCTNNCTATAAAACCATGTAGTTATGTTTTACCATGGTATTAAGGTACCATTATGTGTGGTTTTAACTGTTTATCATGATTTAAAATGTATGCTTGCTACTATGGGAGACCAATGCTTAATTTAAAATAATAATAATAATAAATTTAACCATGTAAAACTGAGGTTGCTACAATTTTTACAGATGTTACTGATTGATAATGAACAAAAATTTACCTCTGCATCCTCAAGCTACTATCAAATGT
>JAHKKF010486499.1:0-10459 GCA_019740295.1 Labeo calbasu | reverse complement strand
GTATACAATGTTTCACTGTAATTCAATTTACAGTATTTTAATGTTGTGATTTTACAGCATTTCACTGTTATTTTAACAGACATTTTTTACAGTGTAGCCTTTATTATACAGTGTTATAGTTTGCAAGTGGTCACTTCTGGGGTCACATGTAAATGTATGGGTAAAATCTTTAGTGAAAGTAAGATTTCTTTTATACTTCTATTCAGCATGGACACATTAAATTCATGAAAACTGACAGAACAGATTCAAAATGTTGTAATATATTTCTATTTCAATAAATTATGTTCTTTTGAATATAATATTCACTTTTCACAAAATATTAAGCAGCATAACTGTTTTTAACATTGATAATAATAAGAAATTTGTTAACTCTTTACAATAAGGTTTATAAGTTAACATTATTTAACTACATTACTTAACATGAACTAAGAATGAACAATACTTCTATAGCATTTATTAATCTTAGTTAATGTTAATTTAAGCATTTACTAATGCATTATTAAAATCACAGGTTGGTACAGGTTAATGCACTGTGAACTAACATCAGCAATCAATGGACGACTGTATTTTTATTAACTAACATTAACAAAGATTAATAAATAGTGTAATAAATGTATTGTTCATTGTTCGTTCATGTTAGTTAATACATTAACTAATGTTAACAAATGACATTGTAAAGTGTAACTAGAAATCTTTCTTAAGTAGCATATTTAAATCAGCATATTAGAATGATTTCTGAAGGACATTGTGACAATACAGCTTTGCCACAGAAATAAATTACATTTTGTAATAAATTACAATAGAACACTGTTGTTTTAAAATGTAATAATATTTCACATTATTTCTTATTTACTATATTTTTTGATAAAAAAATTTTAGAATGAGCATAGAGTGTTTTCACAACACGTCATCAATCGGTCATATTGGCGGCGCTGAACATAAACAATGCCACTGAACTGAATGTAACTCGCAAATTTGGCTAATTATTGCTGCTGAAAATGGTCAATTATTGTCATGTTTTGGGCTGTACTAATCGGTCGGACCAGGAAAAACATTTAGAGTACTATAGACTGCCAAAAGTTATCAACAAATGAAGGAGAAGAGTGCAAAAAACTGTCTGAGGAAAAAAAGGTTGTGGTCTGTGGTTGGCCAAACTGAACCAGAAATTCCAGGGCAAACATCTTGACAACATTCGTGTTTGTTCTTATCATTTCTGGACAGGTAGGTGAGATATTAGGTTAATATCTTAATTAATACTGCTTGTACGTATCTTTACCACCTATTAACTTTAGTTTGTCAAAAATATTGTGCCATTTTCTGCTTACTAAGTCCTTCTCTATGATTTAGCAGCTTCCACACAATTTTTTTCTGTGGTTTAGACAGCATAAATTAGCAGAACAACATATTCAGTAGTGCATTAAAAGTGCAATCAATACTGTTGTTTACATCCAAGTATCTCCAATATGGCCGCACATCCGGGTAACTGACCAAACCGTGATGTAAATGCAACCCTTTGAGCAGTTTGTGTGTGATATTTCATTTAAACCTAGATTTGAAAGTATGCTTTCTGACTACACTAGAAAGACATTTTTCAGGCAAGTGAACTTCTGAATCTTGTGTGTTGCTCATCTGCATTATCTTCTAAAACTAAAATGAATTAATTGTTTCATTCACGCAGAAATGATCACATGAAGAAGTCATCAGCAGATGATCTGAATTAAATGCTGCAGCCTAAATATAGACATGCTTGCATGGTCTGTGACTGAGATATCAGTTACTTTGTTGCCGTTTCACTAACACCATTACCTAGCATTAAGTCAAATGTAATCCACGGAATCCTCACTTTGTCATTCCAGTCCGACGCATTCGCTTTTTGGCTACTGCCCGCATGACGTAGTCAGGGAAGCTCTTATCGCAGGTAGGGTGGGGTGGAGGAGAATGGAAACAGCGTCAGCGCGCACCAATCAGATGCTCTGCCTGGCGTGAAACCTTTGCGCTGATTGGTTGACGAGCCCTGGCCGTTTTAAGTCGTGCGTTCCCTCGCACTCACCGGGCGCCTTGCTTTGGTTATCCACAAGAAGGCGTCGGTCGTTGAGGAGGCGTTTAGGGATTTCTCTGCATGAGTGGAATAGACTTGGGAATAGACGTTTGGATCGTGGTGCCCTTGGAAGAAATAACGGGGGAAAGCGCAGGACAGAGCGAACTCGTGCCTTTCTTTCACTTGTGTTGAGGATATTTAGATTTCAGGATGCCAGTTTTCCACACCAAGACGATAGAGAGTATCCTGGAGCCGGTGGCTCAGCAGATTTCCCACTTGGTTATCATGCACGAGGAGGGCGAAGTTGATGGGAAAGCGATCCCAGATCTCACCAGCCCAGTGGCGGCAGTGCAAGCGGCTGTCAGCAACCTCGTGCGGGTGAGAGTCCTAGCTGTCATCCATACAGCATCTTTTTGCTCTTTTAGTTTATCTCTTGTTTCATTGTGTTTATCAAAGCGCACTTCATTTGGTTAAAACGTCTCCCCTTATAAAAAAATTACCATGGTAACCACACTTTCTTCCTAAATACCATAGGTACCACAGTTATTGCTGCTACCTCACAAGAGGTCTTTTTCACTTAGTATAAAAGTCATTTTGTTTCTTTTTCACGACAGTGACTGACACCAAGTTTCCTGTGAAAATGTATTGATTTGTTTTAGTAACAATAACACTGTGTATTTTGGTGAAAAGTAGGCCTATTGGTAATCATGATCATGCAAATACCAACAGTGTAAACTTACCATTCTGGTTTTGGTTTGATAGTCATTTCTTATTCTGTGACTGAAGGAAATAATAGTTCATGTAAACACATGGTCTGATTGGTCAGCAAGGAGATGTGCTGAAGCAGAGCATTTGATGGGGAAGTGTTAGATTTCTGTTTTATTTTCCAAAAACAAAGTTCACACATGGTAAACTAAAGTCCCTACGTCTAAAAACATTCAAAGATTGTTTAAGGTTTCTGTTAGAAAGGGTTGTGTGCAAAAGTTGAGAATGAGTGTAGTTGAGTGATTTTCAACTTGACACCACCAGGAAGAGCAGAGGGATATTCTAGTTAAAGATTGGCTGTAAACTTTCCTATGTTGTCATAATTTTAGATGCTCCCTAAATGCCTTACACTGTGTAGAAGTATTTACAGTATTGTGAACTGGCAGGAAGCAATGATGTTTTCATTATAAAAATGAGAATATGATTGTGGTATAGTGGAGTCTTTATTTGGGCTGTATTCTTCTCTGTACAAGGAGTTCATCTGTTAAGGAAAGTTCTGGTGTTGTTTCTAGGAAACATCAAAAACAGAATCATCAATCCCAGAAACTTCCAAGAGTATTGTACCATTATTTTCCCAGTGTACCCACAGCAACCAGACAAAATCTTACTGGTATGTTCTCCTTCCTCTCTGGTCTCAATAAGGGAGTCTCTATTTGAAGAAAATTACAACAACAACAGTCTGTTATTGAAGCAGTAAATATTTGAATGAATTAATTTGATTGCTGGTGGAGTGCTTTGTTTACTGCTGTATGTAGCTGTGTAGAAAACACATGTGATATGTGTTATATGCCGAAAAGGTCTAGAATCATGTTTATTATATATGTTATGTTTGTAGTTTGATTTTGATATTTCTGATTTTAACAAGCTGACATTCTATTCTATTCTATTCTGTTCTGTTCTATTCTATTCTATTCTATTCTATTCTATTCTATTCTGCTCTCATCTGTGATGTGTTCTTAGTGCCTTAATGCCTTCAGCCATCTGAAACTTTTGTTTTAATAAGTGAATATCTGTAGTTAAATATTCTATTCTGTTTTATTCTATTCGGTTCGGTTCTGTTTTGTGTGTGTGTGTGTGTGTGTGTGTGTGTGTGTTTAAAATAACTTCAACCAATTGAAAATGTACTCTGTGTTAAATGTACTATTCTATTCTATTCTATTCTATTCTATTCTATTCTATTCTATTCTATCTTGCGCTCATATCTAGTATGTTAAGTGTTTTTATTGGCTTCAGCCATCTGAAGCATGTGTGTTTTAATCAATTTATACCTGTAGTTAAATATTCTATTCTATTCTATTCTATTCTATTCTATTCTATTCTGTTCTATTCTATTCTATTCTATTCTATTCTATTCTATTCTGTTCTCTGTGTGTGTGTTTAAACTTCAGTTTGAAAGCAGGCTCTTGAACATTCTGTGTTAGTCAAGTCAAGTCAAGTCACCTTTATTTATATACCGCCTTTAACAATACAGAATTGTGTACGGCTGTACAGTATTAAATAGGAAACAGTACATCAACAATGCCAAAGGCAACAGTAAACACTCACATTTTGGGTAAAGGTAGTTAATCAAAAACAATAAAATAAAATGCAATATTGTGTTAAATGTTCTCTGTTCTATTCTGTTCTATTCTATTCTATTCTATTCTATTCTATTCTATTCTATTCTATTCTACTCGACTCTCATCTGTGATGTGTTCTAAGTGTTTTAATGCCTTTAGCTATCTGAAACATATTTTAGTAAGTGTTTACCTGTAGTTAAAAATTCTATTCTGTTCTGTTTTGTGTGTTTAAAATAACTTCAAGCATTTGAAAATGGGCTCTTGCACTTTCTGTGTAAAATGTTTTCTATTCTATTCTATTCTATTCTATTCTATTCTATTCTGCAGTATGTTCTGTGTTTTAATGCCATCAGCCATCTGAAACATTTGTTTTAATAAATTTATACCTTTAGTTAAATATTCTATTCTATTCTATTCTGTTCTGTTCTGTTCTGTACTATTCTGTTCTATTCTATTGTGTGTGTGTGTTTAAAATAACAAAGCATTTGAAAATGGGCTCTTGAACTTTCTGTTAAATGTCCTATTATATTCTATTCTGTTCTATTCTATTCTATTCTATTCTATTCTATTCTATTATGTTCTATTCTATTCTATTCTATTCTATTCTTTTTTGTTCTGTTTTGTATGTGTGTTTAAAATAACCTCATTTGAAAACAGGCTCTTGAACTTTTGATGTTAAATATTCTATTCTATTCTATTCTATTCTATTCTATTCTATTCTATTCTATTCTATTCTGTTGTGTGAGATTAAAATAACTTTAAGCATAAGCATTTGAAAATGGGCTCTTGAACTTTTGCTCTTGAACTTTCTGTGTTAAATATTATTCTATTCTATTCTATTCTATTCTATTCTATTCTATTCTATTCTTCTGTTCTATTCTGTTCTGTTTTGTGTGTGTGTAAAATAACCTCAAACATTTGAAAATGGGCTCTTGCTCTTTCGATGTTAAATATTCTATTCTATTCTATGCTATTCTATTCTATTCTATTCTATTCTGTTCTATTGTGTGTGTGTTTAAAATAACTTTAAACACAAACATTTGAAAATGAACTTTCTGTGTTAAATATTCTAATCTATTCTGTTCTATTGTGAGTTGCATACAGTATGTACTCACAAGTTTAACTTGTGGTTTAACTCAAGCAGGACCTGTGTTGAGAGGTCAGAAGTGCATTGAGTATTAGGCTATTTCTTCTTGTTTATTTGTAACATGATAATTTACTCACAGCCATCATTAGGTAAAGTAACACGAAAAGAATCCTCCTAATGTACGTGAGTAAGTCACAAATAGGGAGTGAGCATTTTGTGCTGGGAATAAATAGGTCCTCTAGCCTGGGAAGTAACACAGTCTCACGATGCATGGCTGGAGGGGTGTTTCATGCGCAGGGAAAGTGACTCCCTGCTGGCTTGAGGAAGTCTAAAGTGTCAGCGTCTTCACTGGAGACACACCCCACCCCCCTTATATGTGGCACCTGTTACTGCTGAAGTGTCCTGCACATCAGCCAAGCCTCGAAATCAGGGCTGAGTGAAGAGGTTTTATATCTCTTCTCACTCTAAAGACCGCGCTGTATCTTGGAGACTGTTCTATGTTTAGATTGTCAACATTCTCTTGGTCACTTTGGGATTGTGGTAAGAGATTAGATTATATACACATTAACTAACTAATATGTAGATAATGACCCTATAATTGTGACAAATAAAGAATTGACAGTGTAATTGTTTGTTGTAATGATGGCTCTCACTAGTTCATGCTTCTGCAGAATATATGTCCTAGATATAATAGATACAATCCACAACCATATTTGGTCTTAGTGTGTAACCTGAACTGATTAATGATCATTGCTGAGTGTGAATGAGCTGGAATGAAGCCAGTGAAAAACATCCAACTAAATCTACTGTGATTCATATGGACTATTTGAGTTATCTCCTTCTCTCTGAATGCTTTTTATGGATCTTAACGGAGAAGACAGCAGGGGTCTGGCATGGTGGGGAGTCTCCATCTCTGTCTGTCTGTCTGTCTGTCTTTTCAGCCAAGTCTGTCACAGTGCTTTGGAAGAGAGCCACTGGCATACCATCCATATGCCATATGCATTTGTAAATGTGTGCCGTTTATGTCATCCATGGCTAAGCTTTTAGATTCCCTTTGGAGGAGTGCAGATCTACAGTATCTGTGAACTGCCACTGTTGTTTTAGCGTCACATCAAAAGCAAAATGCAGTGATTAAAGACATGACCTAGTAACCCAAAACTCTAGTACATTAGTGAAACGCCACTTGCAGGGAAAACTCCTTTAGTGATAAAATGATTGTGTGAGAGCAGGCGATGCCCTTTGAAATGTGTTAAACTGAAGTTAATCCCAGTCATTCATACAGATCTATCCCAATGTCATAGTAAGACCCATACTGATGACACAAGCATAAACTACTTTGCAGTTTGCTTCCCCCAGCTCCCATAATCCCTCATGTGCTTTAAACAGGCATACTCTTTTTAAAGCAAGTCTCCATTGTGACTTCTTCACAAATAAATTCAGCCTTGACTAGAGAATATATTTTGAGTGGCGTAAATGTTTGCAGTGTAATGCTCCAGAGTGATTTCTATGAATTACAACATAGATGACACATCTATGATCTGCACAGCTCTTTTTTAACGTCTGAGGTGATTTTAAATATGGTGTGACAGTGAACATAAAATACAATCCTTCTAAATTACTGTTATTTATACGTTTTTCAAATCCCCATGTCATCCAAGATGTCCATGTCTTTCTTCAGTCACTAAGTTAAGTTTTTTGAGGAAAACATTCCAGGATTTTTCTCCATATAGTTGACTTCAGTGGGAGCCAACGGGACGAAGGTCCAAATTGCAGTTTCACTGCTGCTTCAAATGGGCTCTACACAATCCCAGACAAGGAATAAGGGTCTTGTGTAGCGAAACTTTCGGTCATTTTCTAAAAAAAAATCAATTTGTATACTTTTTAACCACAAATGTTCATCTTGCACTAGCTCGACTTTGGAAAGGTTACGCGTGATGTAGGCAGAAGTACCGACCCAGTCTTAACAAAGAGAACATGCAAAGAAAGTAGGGATGCAAGATATCAGATATTGGATTTTGCCAATATCTGATATGCCGATATTTTTTAACTTATGCTGATACCAATATATTTCCTTGTGTTTAGAAAAAAACAACACCAAGTCTCTCCAGTACGGAAATTCTAAGCAAATTATTTTTAATTTTGGTTAGTTTTTAACAAGAACTTAACTTAGAATTAAATAAATAATTCATAAATTATAATGACAGTACACTGAAGCTTTGAAAATAACTATAAATAAAACATATATCAATTGCTGCATTTTTCCCCCAGAAAAATGCAGAGTAACCTTGACATTTTATTTTAAGATTTAACATTTGTAGATAATCTAAAGCAAAAGAGTTGTAAAAATTCTGAAAAACTTTTAGAGCTCATATTTTGTTTAAAAAATGTAACATATTACACATTAATGAATAAATCAATATATATATAATAATTTCATGTACAAGTGTCAAGTTTGTGATTTTTTTTTTTTTCGTTTTTTATTCATGTAAGCTATGTTTTCTTTTAAATCAAAACATACATAACGCATTCTAAATGTTATTTGCAGGGGTGCACATACATTTTTTAGCCTTGTTCTCATAAGAGTACCTGGAGATTTGGTGTGGTCCTCACACTGCAGATTATTAAATATAACTTAAAAAAAATAAATTAATAATAGTGATAATAAAATCATTGGACTTTTTTTATTTAGGTTTTTATTTTCAATAAAATAATAAACAAAATAATAAATGTGGTAATACTATTATATTTTATAATAAAAAGGGAGTATTAAATAAAAATACAATTATTTTACAGTAAACATAAAAATTAAATGATAATATTTACTTTTTTATATATGAATTATCACTTTCAAACCTAAATTATCAGGCTTTTATTTTGGCGGGTTGCCAGCAAGTAAGTATACGTGTTCCCGGGTTTAGCGCTTCTGGTTAAAGAGGGTTCAGTAAAGAGCGAATTGAATGTCACATTTTTGCATTGTGCTTTAAAAAATTGCAGCGCATAGTCTAGAATTATGCTTTCCGTTTGAAAGCATATTTGTTGATCTAATATTCTAATTGTGCATTAACAGCTGTCAACCATGTCAGTATGCAAATGCGCACTCTTAACTTATTCACACAGCGCATTTTCTTATTAGGTCGTGCTTGCGGACATACGGACCACTTATGTTATTGTAAATAGTGCACGTGTGAGCTATTCCTCTTTTCGGCAAGACACATCGGCATAATTTTTTCATATTGGGCCGATGCAATATTTACATTTAAAGCCATTATCGGCTGATTCCGATATCAGTACGATAATATAGCGCATCCTTAAAGAAAGTCAAATGCCCTTTACAAATATGGTAAAACAAAGATTTTGGACGATTTTGAAGTTGGAGGAGAAAGGTTTTTCACCCTACCCTACTTTTCCAACGTGATTACGTAATGCGTGAAGTCGCGCATTGCAGAGTTAGTGCAAGATGAGCATTTGTGGTTAAAGTATATAAATTGAATTTTTGTTTTTTTAGAAAATGACAGATCGTTTCGCTAGATAAGACCCTTATTCCTCGACTGGGATCGTGTAGAGCTCTTTTAAGCTGCATTGAAACTGCAATTTGAACCTTCAACCCGTTGGCCACCATTAAAGTTAAAGAAAGACATAAACATTGGATGACATGGGGGTAAGCAAATTAACAGGAATTTTTTATTCTGGAAGTGAACTAATCCTTTAAGGTATGTTTTGGAAAATTAGGCTTGTACTTGATGTAATCAACCGCAATGCACAAGTCCAGCCTCTTCAATCCTATTTGCTGAAATTGTCTGAATTGTCCTTAATAATATCTGACAGTGGCCTGACAGACAGAAGCCAGAGCAGCTGCTGACCTGGCCTGCTCTCTGAAAACCCATTATCACAACACTAATGCACCTGAGATCAAACAGCCTTTTAGTCAAGCTACAACCGCTATAAGCACTCTGCATTAATTATGCATCAAAAGTACACAATCGATGCATTGATGCCTTTTGAGTCTGTCTTTCTGTTACCCATATGCTTTGTTTGACACCACGATAACTAGCAAATGTGTGTTTGAAGGGCCTTTTATGAAATCAGACCTTTTATGGATCCACCAGCGTGTGCAGAGTTTCCCTTTAAAGGAGTTGTGAGTCTTTGCGGAGGTTGTGGGAATCAATGAGAGATACTTCTGAGTTTGAGTGTAAACAGTCAACAGATGACACAGTGCTGTGACAGGCCAGGAGCCTTGTTATATAAACAGCCATCATGGAGAGGGAATGCAGTCGCACCCGCTCTGCTTTCGACTGATGGAGAGGCATCTTACTGCAGGTGCCGTCACATTCTCACTGTGTGTATGTTTCCAGTATAGCCCTTACACACAAATGAACTTTAGAGGAATGAGAATCATGTCAGATGTCAAATATCAGCTCAGTTTTTATGAGCCAGTGTTGTAAATAAACATACCATCGCCTGTTAAAATCACATTATCGAACAGGTGGATTTTGTGGTGCTGCAATGCTGCTACCACATGTCACTGTACTGTAAAATGACAGTACATTTAAAATAATAATAAAACAAATGTGTTGGTGGTGAAATAGAATTCTGCAAAATTTTAGTCAGTGACAGGGTACAGTGTCACCCACACAGAATGAAAACTATAATGATAGCTATTAGAGGTGCTCCGATCAGGGTTTTTTGAGGCTGATCACAGATCGCCGATCACGGGAAGCTGTATCTGCTGATCCGATCACCGATACCGATCTTTTTAAAGCCTTCTATTAATCATGTAGAATTATTTATAGAGATACTCCAATCAGGATTTTTAGACACTTATTCAGGGTCTGATTTTTTTTTTTTTTTTTTGTGAGAGAGGAGTTTTTTTATTTGAGGGGTGGAGGGGAACATTATTTAGACTTTTTTTTAAAAATATATATTTATCTCACCTAAATGTTTGATCATGCAGTGTTCAAGTGTTTGTGCATTTTTGTTTTTAGATTTGTGCAATTATTAATTATAAGCTTA
>JAHKKF010486481.1:0-11045 GCA_019740295.1 Labeo calbasu | reverse complement strand
TCAACAATTTCTTCTCTTCCATGTCAGCCAGAAATCTTCAGATCTATGTCAGAACGCAGCTCCTGCGTCAGCTGCGAGAGTCGATTCCAAAAGTTGGAATTGATTCCATCAAGGGGAGTCGACTCCCCATTCAGAGCCGTTTTCAGTTCAGCAAAGCTTATCCAAACAAAAGGCTGCATCATATTAAGGCTGCATATCTCAGCTGCTATCATCGAACGCCGCTGAATGTCAATTCACGAAAATGAACAGAACGGAAAGAGTCGGTACTGAGCTCGTCTGAGTTTGAGGATGCAGCCTTCTGTTAAGCACCCATTAATTTGCCTCTTGCTCGCTAATAGTGATTAGAAGTCTGATTCGTTTCCACAAAAAGGTTCTTTCGGATAGAATGAACCAGTTCAACCAGATTCAGAAGTTATTTTATGGTGGAACTGGCTTGTCCACAATTTTGAGCACTGCGTGAAAGAAAAGATCATGATGTGATCGAGGTCTTGATCCTATTTCCATCTTAAACAAAATGCTATTTTTTTTAACCTTTCTATCAGCCAATGATAATTCTGAAAGAAAACGCTGAGAGCACAGATCAGTGGCAGAGAGAACTGTGTACTGCGCACATGTCTTGTTCCATTCATGCAATAAACGCATGTCCACTGGTGCACTGTGGGCTATGACTAATTTCATGGACAATGCAGACAAAATTACAATTTAAATACAGAAATGCTTCATATTCTGATAAGGCTACTTTCTAAGACCTTTATATCCTTCAGTCATGGCGAAATTAGGTTCCTCCAATCTAAAATAACGAGAACTGAAAAAGAATCGAAACCAACAGTGAGGAATTGATTCTTGGAATTGAATTCCATCGATTTCAGAACCAGGATTCGAAATCGGACTCGATTCCAAAATGTTCAGAATCTAACAGACCTAGCGTCACGTATGCATCATGGTGCTCTTGTGAACGGGCGGAAACATATCTGAAGATTTCGACACAAAGGACAACTTTCAATTTTTTTGCCCAGTCTTACTTATTTGAACCCAAAATATACAGATGGTGAATTAAGAGAGATGAACTTTCTTTGTTTAAACACACAGAAGAGAAGAAATTGTCATTGTTTTTGTTTTCTTTGCACACAAAAAGTGTTTTTGTAGCTTCATAACATTACAGTTGAACCACTGAAGTCACATTAATTTTTTTTTATTGATGTTCTTACTACCTTTCTGGCTCTTGAATGTGTCCGTTGCGTTGCTGTCTATGCAGGGTCAGAAAGCTTTAAGGTTTCACCAAAATATCTTAATTTGTGTTCTGAAGATGAACGAAGGTGCTACGAGTTTGGAATGACATGAGGGTGAGTAATTAATGACAGAATTTGCATTTTTGGGTGAACTATCACTTTAATGTGGTTTCTGGTTATTCTGAAAAGTGTAATTGTGATGCATTTCCTCTATGAAAACTGTTCACTTTGCCAAATGTACCATTATTTAATCTAAATAATAATAAAATTATTAATAATATCATTAGTGTATAGTTTTTAGATTCAGTTGGCTTTCTTTCTTTTCTTGCAGGTCAGCTCTATGTAATGATGTCACCCCAGGATGTTCTCACCACAACACAGCAGAGGTTGTTCTCTTATATCACTTACATAAAGCCACATGTCCAATCACAGTAGTCTGTTTCTTCCAAACATCTTCAATGAATCCTATATTCTTCACAGTAAGTCCGGAACACCGCGTGGTTCCAGGGATGACAAGCGGAGAGCTCAACACAATGAAGGTTATTCTGTGTTTTGTTTGAAATTAGTAGCTCCACGATATTACTCTATCCCTGCTGCACTATTTCATAATAGACTGGAAAAGATTCATCTTTAAAAGTGTTGTGGAGTTCTGTCTGAGCGTAAACTTTTTTTCCCCTCAGTGGAACGCAGACGCAGGGACAAGATCAACAACTGGATTGTCCAACTTTCCAAAACAATCCCTGACTGCAATGTGGATGCAACCAAGAATGGTCAAGTAAGCTTAGTTAGCACAAGCAACGAGCAGTGTCCAGTTTGAATATTTTATTCAGAAGTATAATGTACAGTGTTATTGTAGTAGTGTATAGTATAACGAGAATACTTTACATTTTTATTCATATTTTGAATTAGTTTTTATTTTATTTATTTATCTTTTTTTTTCAGTTTTAGTAATTAGGGCCCGAGCACCAATGGTTCTCCAAAATGAAACACATTTTTGAGGGCTGAAACTCAAAAACTAATAAAACTTTGCACACATTTCAAAAGTGGTGAAATTAATTTACATCTGATATGGGTTTCAGAAGTGGCTGTGGCAAAATGGCTCGATAGCGCCACCTATAAAATTTAAACGAAGTGCCCCTCGATAGATGTTTCTCATACATGTACGAAATTCGGTAGACACATTTGACACACCAATACCTACAAAAAAGTCCCCCGGTACGAAGTTCAAAACCCAACAGAAAGTCTCTTATTTTGAATTTTCTCTTTAGGTTTTATTTTTAGTTAAACTACATGAAAATTAGAAATGTTGCCTCAGATCGTCTTCTGTTCTTCTGTGTAGAGTAAAGGTGGGATCTTGTCCAAGGCATGCGACTATATCCAAGAGCTTCGTCAGAGCAACGCACGACTGGAGGAGGAACTTAATAGCGTGGATAGACTGAGGATGGACAATCAGCTTCTCAAACAAGAGGTATTTCCACTATAAGCACAACTGCTGCTGCTAATAGTACTTCTGAAGTCAGATGTCTAGCAGTTCTGCACTTTATGTTGCTGTTTCATTTGCTCATACATTCAGTCTTTCTTTCTCTTGTGCCTCGCCTCCGCCTACACACACAGATGGAAGAGTGGAAATCAAAGAATCAGATGATCAGAGCACAGTTAAGACAGCACGGCATAGTGGCAGCATCAATGGACTCTCAGTGAAGAACTGCAGATCAACTATAAGCTTCTCCTGCTGTTTTCTTGTCAATAATTCTGTTTATCCAGGTTTAAAATGACATGTAAGAAGTCATTCTTACTGTGGGCGATCACAGTTTTCTTTTTGTCTCCTTCACTGTTCACTTCACACAGCCTTGATTGTTTCATATTATTTCCAGAGTGATCTGGTATTTGAACTGCACTGAAATTGTGTATAATTGTCAGATCTGTATATTTGTAGATCTGTCTAAAGAATCATCATACCTTTTTTAGGACTACTGTGATGTTTCAGTTTTTTTTTTTTTTTAATTGAAGTGTGTTTACAACTTGGTGACCTTCATTTTGTTCTTTAAACAAAATTTTATTGTTTTATGTATATCTATTCCATCATAAGTTGTTGCTGAAACCATTTCTTACGCAATGCCTTGACAATCAATCTAGGCCAGAGCACCAGCTATAAAAGTTTGGTAATTTATATTGCAATTATGAAATGTACACATCCCAGTAAATTTACATAGTGACTTTACATAACATTGTTTGAACAAATCTTTATTGAACTTATATAAATGTTCATCTCTATTTGATGACATTGTAAATGGAAACACTGGTAGGTTTCTTGGTTTCCTGAACTCAAGTGTTTGGTGAATAAGCACAAGTACACAGATTTAGTAGAACTGAGACATAATTTCAAATACTGAATATCAAACAAATTATTAATAAAGAAGCTGTTGTACTAATTTGAACTTCAGATTTTATCTGTTGGTACAGTAGCTTCACATATACTATTAACAAGAGCTATGTTACATTCATTTCGCCATTAATTGTACAAATCCAGTGAGATTTTTGTTTGCACAAGGAGTCTGACAACAGCCAGTGCTCCACACATCATCCAGTCAGTCTGGAATGACATGAAGAAACAGAACAAACTAAGACAGACTAAATCCAGAAGAACTGTGGTAACGTCTCCAAGATGCTTCAAAAAACCGACCTGAAAAACTATGCGCACCTAGGGCAAAAGCTGTTTTAAATGCAAAGAGTGGTCACAATTTTGATTTAATTTACTTAATAGAAGTTAATTGATACAGAAAATATATGTATGACATTATTTTTAAAGCATTCTCATTTTACAGCATTTTTACACAAGTGCCTAAACCAGTACTGAAGCTTTGCAGGTAGGTTTCCTGAAGCGTCTTGGAGACGTTACCACAGTTCTTTTGGATTTAGTCTGTATCAGTTTGTTCTGTTTCCTCATGTCATTCCAGACTGGCTGTTGTCAGACTACTTGTACAAACAAAAATCTGGATTATTACAATTAATGGCAAAATTAATGTTTGGAAATGTACACTCCTACTGACAAACTACAGCCAAAGAGAAATAACTGATGTAAAACAGTTTTTTAGCTGGTAAAAATACTGGTGTTCTAATCATTTTGGCCACCACTGTAAATTACTATAGAATTTTTTACTTCAATAACGCAAGTAAAAAATATTTTAGGTTAAATACAAAGTGCCATTTGGAAACGTTGCAAGTTAATGTCATATTTTAGTCTTAACTTTAATTTTAAGTTAATGTCATATTTTAATATATATGTGGTAGTCAACATTTGAAGTGGATCAAAATCTGTCATCAAAGCCATCCTAAAACCAAAACAATACCTATTCTTGTCTTAGGACAGCTTTAATGAACTTTTTTGATCCACTTCAAATGCTGACTACTATATATATATATATATATATATATAAACACATTTACATACTGTGGTGAGTCAGGGAGAAGTGTGTGCTGCTGGTGTCATGTTTTTCTGCTCCACAGCTAGTCATTAAACATGTTTTTTTTTTACACTATTTGTTAATAATGGTAGTGGTGAGGAAAAAAATGAAAATGATAAAAAAAACAATCATATCAAAAATTCCATACACTTTTCTTTTGTTTTTATACACTAGTCAGCATTTAGGATTCATGATTGTAATGATATTTGTAGTGGAAACCATTAGAATTTTCTGTGAAGGGTCTATTGTTTTTTTCAGCTTTGTCTTAAGATATGACAAGCAATATTTTAATATTAATTTAGTTTCAATTCAGCAAGAGTTGTTTCAAAGTTGTTTTAATTTTTGATTATTAAATGATTTCACACTTAATATGAAATAATAATTAATAAATTATTTTTCACACACAAAAAAAAAAAACTCTTAAAATCTTAATCTCTAACTTGTTTGCTGACCCTTGACATGTTTGTTCCTGTACATCTTATCATGTGGGTAACCTACCAAGTATGTACAGTATATATAGAATACAAAGACCCATATAGAACAGTCTGGACTCCTAAACAGGGTTCATTCTGAGAACGATTTCCAATTATTTGACTACCCTTGAATCTGTTTACTTTCTTCGCGTCATGCAGCTGGAACGTCAGTGTAGCGTTTCCAACCAATCACACACGCGGTACAGGTAACACAGTAACCTAGTAGCCTTTCAAGCTTATCTTGTCAAAGTTTATAGAGACCTAACAAATAAACAACTGCAGTAAAGTTCTGTTAAAAAAATCTAAAAGCAGTTAGCATTTTAATAAGATAAATATTCTGGAAGATTTTGTATCGTTTCAGACTGGGTATGTTGACCATCGTCTTTGTGTGCCTCTCTTTCTCAGTTACAGGTAGGCTACTCCATGTTTTCAGTATTTGTTTACACAATATGTATTTTTTTTTTTATCGCGTCGATTCATGGACTGCTATCTTCTGTCTGTGAATTATTTAGCCTAAACTTTGAATGTTGAAAATATTTTGTTAATACAGTTTCCATCAGTGTTTTCTGAATTCAAAAAAATTTACTGATCCGAATAGTAGAATTTATTGTTTTAATTAGTTTATTTGGATGCTGTAAGTACAATAACAGAAAACGTGAAAATCATCACTGTGCACCGTTCACAAATGTGGCATAATTACACTAACTAATTAGATAGCAATCAAATACTATTATAGTAAATAGTAAAATAACATACTGTTTTAATACTTTTTAAGAGTAATATGTTTCCTTGAATGTTGAAGTACTCATTTACATTGTTTCAGCAATAATATATTATATTTTTATGAGTCTGCTTAACAGGTTTTGAACTCACATGTTAATTTTCTTGCCCTGATGTTTCTATTAAATGGAAAAAAAGTGATGAAGATAAAGTCTAAACATCATTCCAGTCTGGATATTAATGTTAATGTGATTTCTAATCCATTTAATGCATTTCAAAGATTTCTTACTGATGTAATTAAGGCTTAAAAAGCTCCCTGTCTGTCTACAGGACTGAATGCTGCTTTTACGGTTACTGTTGATAGTCCCTTAGTAAAAGCGAAAGAGAATGAGGGTAAGTTTCATCTCCTTTTTTCTGTTTATACTTGTCTTTTAGTTACAGCCTGCTTGTTTCTGTATGGCAGTAATCAGCTAAATAAAAATACTGAAAAAAAATTGATGTATCTATAGGTTTTGCACTAGAGAATAGTAAAAACTGTTTTGGATGACTAAAGGATTCATTTTTTGATGTGATTTTTCAGGAGCTGATTTGAAATGTACCTACTCTGCAGACTTTGGAGTGGCTCCCAGAATAGAATGGAAGTTCAATGATCTCAAGGGCTATCAGTTTTTTGTCTACTTTAATAGAAAGATAACTGGTATGGATAAAAAAAGGTCATGCAGTGTCATCATTGTAACCTTGCAGTAGCATTTCCTTATTGTGTGTTGATGTGTCTTATTGAAATGAACATAAAGAAAAGATATAGCACTGCTTGTCCTTTTTCTTTTTGTAGCTGAATTTGAAGGCCGTGTCGCTGTGTATAATGGAGGACTTCTAATTAAAAAGGTGACACAGGCAGACAGTGGAGACTATGACTGTGAAGTTTCTGGCAATGGTGGATATGACGAAAAGACCATCAAGCTTATGGTCATCGGTAAATTTGAGTTGTAAAAAACCCTTATTTTGCAAAGATTACTGCTTTGATGAAATAATGTAATATGCCAAACCTTGTCATTCCCTCCACTACAGTGCCTCCTTCCAAGCCTGTATCCAGAATTCCTTCATCAGTCACAAAAGGCAGTAACGTCAGCCTGACCTGTTTTGACGCAGATGGCTCCCCTCCATCCACCTATAGGTGGTACAAAGACGACACTCCACTCCCTGAGGATCCAAGCAATTTCCCCAATTTTAAGAACCTCACCTACAAGATGAACATTTTTAATGGTACCCTGGTGAGTGATCTGCACACACATATATATATCAAGCATAAAATTATGACTAACATCACTGATAGGTGAAGTGAATAACACTGATTATATCTTCATTACGTCACCTGTTAGTGGGCGGGATATATTACGCAGCAAGTGAACATTTTGTCCTCAAAGTTGATGAGTTAGAAGCAGGGAAAATGGGCACGCATAAGGATTTGAGCTAGTTTGACAAGACCCAAATTGTGATGGCTAGACAACTGGGTCAGGGCATCTCCAAAACTGCAGCTCTTGTGGGGTGTTCCCAGTCTGCAGTGGTGAGTATCTATCAAAAGTTGTCCAAAGAAGGAACAGATGAGCTACTGTAGCTCAAATCACTCAAAGAGTTAATGCTTGTTCTGAAAGGTGTCAGAATACACAGTGCATCAGGGTTTGTTGCAGACCAGTCAGGGTGCCCATGCTGACCCCTGTCCACCACCAAAAGCAGCGACAGTGGGCACGTGAGCATCAGAACTCAATGGAGCAATGGAAGAAGGTGACCTGGTCTGATAAATCACATTTGCTTTTGCATAACGTGGATGGCCGGGTGTGTGTGTGGCTTACCTGGGGAACACATGGCACCAGGATGCACTATGGGAAGAAGGCAAGCCAGCGGAGGCAGTGTGATGCTTTGGGCAATGTTCTGCTTAGAAACCTTGGGTCCTGCCATCTATGTGGATGTTACTTTGACATGTACCACCTATTTAAGCATTTATTGCAGACCGTGTACACTCTTTTAATGGTATTCCCTGGTGGTTGTGGGCTCTTTCAAAGGATAATGTGCCCTGCCACAAAGCAAAAACAGTTCGGGAATGGTTTGAGGAGCACAACAATGAGTTTGAGGTGTTGACTTGGCCTCCAAATTCCTCAGATCTCAATATAATCAAGCATCTGTGAGATGTGCTGAAAAAACAAGTCCAATCCATGGAGGCCCCACCTTGCAACTTGCAGGACTTAAAGGATCTGCTGCTAAAATCTTGGTGCCAGATACCACAGCACACCCTAAGGGGTCTAGTGGAGTCCATGCCTCGATGGGTCGGGGCTGTTTTGGCAGCAAAAGGGAGACCAACGCAATATTAGGAAGGTGGTCGTAAAGTTATGCCGACACAGCAAATGATTGAAAATCAATTGTCAAAACATATTCACTACTTTGTATTGCTATAATTTAAATGTCATTGTCAATGATAGTATAATTGTAGGTTTATACCTTGTCATTGTATTGAAAGATAGATTATATTTGTAAAATTGGTTTCTTTGTGTGATCAGGAGTTCCCAAGTGTGTCTAAAGTGGATACTGGTTCATATTTCTGCGAGGCCAGTAATGGAGAAGGCGCCCCTCAGCCTGGTGATGTAGTGCACATGGAAGTCTGTAAGTAACATTGTCATTGCTTTCAAATAATAACTGCACATTTACACAGTAAGTGGCAGTTACAGGTCTTCCAGAGTCACCAGAGGATGCACTCTCAATGTATTATCAACATATTATCAAATAAATTGTTATTTTTCACACTAGTCAGTTCACTTCAGTTGTCACTGCTCTACAAGACTTTACCTAGCTATTTCCACATTTTCATGTTTGATTAGATATTCCGCCTCATTTATTTTACTACAATGCTAGCCATTAACCTAACTGTAATTGTGTTTCAGCAGAATATAATGTTTAAAAACATACTTTTTAATGAATACCTTGTTACATATGTTCAGAAAGAAAGAGATGTTTAACAGAAGGACAACCAAACATTATACATAAAAAGACAATAGAAAGTTATAGAAGTGTATGGAGAGGAATCCTACATGTTTTGGGGAATCATTGGAGTCAGTGAGAGCAGGCCAGAAGAAAAATCACTTCTGATTGCCTTTATCCCAGCTATACATGGAAAATCTTGTGAATGTTGTTTTTCTAACTGGTAGGTAGCCAAGAAAGCTGTTTTAATACCTTCGATTTAGATAGTCATCACTGTTTGGATTGTCTGTAACTCAGTGCAAAATTACAACAAGCTATGTGTTTTAATCTCTCTGTAACATAGCTACTGTTTGGCTAATTTTGGTTTTGTTATATAGATGATGAGGACAACAGCCAAGCGTCAACTGTGAAGGGCAGCTTGAGCGTGGAGACCCAGAACGTCCTAAGCAAGACCACCATGAACCGCATGCTGGAAAAACAGTATAGTGTATACATGTTGCAAGAGGTGAAACTAAAACTAGAGATACAAAAACTAGAATTAGAAATAACCAAGTTAAAGCTGGAGCTGCAAAAACTTGGACAAGAACCTTAAATACCATTCAACATCACTGCTCTGAATCCAAGACTTTATTTCATGCCATGATTTCAGATGTTTTTAGTCTTAATTGTATATACTGGAAGTGGAATCTAGGCTTTAGCATTTTTAGTACTATGTTCAATATTTTCAACTGCATTTTGCATTTACATTGTTGTTTACCATCATTTGTCAGACATAAAATGTAGATCTATTTTCTTCTTCTGCCTGTAAATTTCGAAGCTGTTTCTTCAAGCACTTGGTCCTCCCCCGGGTCTGAAAGTGCAAAACTTTACCTTAAAGAATTTGAGTATTTGAAGAATAGAGGTTGTATTTAGAAATGAAAATGACAGATTATGTTGCACAACCTGTCTCCAAAACACCTTTCAGTAACATTTGATATGGCATGCCTTAAATAAATGTTTTTCTTAAACTAGTATGGATTACAACTATACTGTTGTTACTAATTCTGTTGTTTTCAAGTTTATCATTATAGCTTTTCAGCAGCATTGAATTTTGATATGTAAACAACATGCATACTGTATGTGAAGTAGAGCTGCAAAACGATTAGTCACGATTAATCGATTCAAAATAAAAGTTTATGTTTACATACTATATGTGTACATATATATAGAAATACACACATATATGTATATATAAAAAAATATTTGTATGTATTGTATGTATTTGTATAGAATACATTAACACTTGTATATTATTTATATTAAATCTAACATATTTTAATGTATACATGTACACCTTAACATATACATAGTTCCCTATTATTTCCCTAGTAAATACACAACTTCATAAAAGTTCCAGTAACACAATATAAAAACAGTCATTTGTTAAAAAAAGAGAAGTGTTTCGTATCATTTCAGAGTGAATATGTTGACCTTTGTCTTCGTGTGCCTCTCTACCTCAGTTAGGAGTCCATGTTTACGTGTCCATTTGTTTACATAATCTTTTTTTTATGTCATATCACTGACTGCTGTGTTCTGTCAGCTGTAAATTATTCAGCCTAAACTTATTCAGCCGCACTCAACAGTCCCACCTCCATTGTTTTGATGCCGGAGCAGGGATGTAAGTTAGACAAGAATTGAGCGATTGAGGTGTTGTGTTGCTAGATAATAATAATGAACGTAGTAGTCGTCATTCACTCCCGACATCTGAGCCGTTGAAGATGCAGTGGATTACGTTTGTTTGTGAAGAGAATGCGCCTCCCGATCTACATAAATGCCTCTATGTTTGCGCGAATCATTCGTGATCCAGCTTCACTTACAGCAGAAGTGAGTATAAGGATTTTTTATGAATCTTTGCGATCGCCTTTCCTAATAATGTGCTAGTTAGCAAGTTTAGCAGCTAAACGCGGCTAAAGTAAACAGGCTCGTCACTCCACAGAGAGAAGAGAGGGGCGGGGTGAGCAGAGCTCATTTGCACTTAAAGCAGCCTCGACCAGAATAGGATGATTTTTGCAGAGCTGACTTTGGCAAGGTAAAAAGGGTGTTGTTTTACAGTACCATTGAGAATTTTTAATCAAAGTATATTATAGACTTTTCATTAAGACCCTATAGAGTCATATCAACTTGCAACTAGCAATGTAGTTGGAATAGCA